>OY755039.1:102556224-102578724 GCA_963576565.1 Aspidapion aeneum
TCATAACTTTGTATAGGGGAGTAAATACTCTGCCAATTTATGGGCACCTAAGCTCACACTAGGTACTATAGTTACAGTGTAAATGTAAACTAATATAACTAAAATTTGAATTATGTTTTATTTTACTCCAGACACAATTACCTTTCGTTTGATACCACAGAAGCCATGTTTTGACTTAAACAATAATTTTAGAAATCTACCCCCCCCCCCCCCCCACCCTTAAAAAAAAACTAAAATGTATTTTGTTTAACTCCAGACTCAATTACCTATCATTTGATATCACACATGCCATATTTTCACTTAAACTCTAATTTTTGAAATCTACCCCCACCCTTCTTTTTTAAATCTCCTAAAATGTATTTTTCTTAACTCCAGACTTAATTACCTTTTATTTGATATCACACACCCCATATTTTCACATAAACTCTAATTTTTGAAATTTACCCCCACCCTTTTTTTGCGCTCGATGGATTTTGTTCATTTTTAAATGGGACCATCTCGACCCCAGACCCAGCCTAGATACCGAATTTCATTTAAATCAGGCAATCGGTTTTTGAGTTATGCGCGTTGGTCGTTACAGACAGACATACAGACAGACATACAGACAGGCATACAGACAGACATACAGACAGACATACAGACAGACATACAGACAGACATACAGACAGACATACAGACAGACATACAGACAGACATACAGACATACAGACAGACAGACATACAGACAGACATACAGACAGACATACAGACAGACATACAGACAGACATACAGACAGACATACAGACAGACATACAGACAGACAGACATACAGACAGACATACAGACAGACAGACATACAGACAAACATACAGACAGACATACAGACAGACATACAGACAGACATACAGACAGACATACAGACAGACATACAGACAGACATACAGACAGACATACAGACAGACATACAGACAGACATACAGACAGACATACAGACAGACATACAGACAGACATACAGACAGACATACAGACAGACATACAGACAGACATACAGACAGACATACAGACAGACATACAGACAGACATACAGACAGACATACAGACAGACATACAGACAGACATACAGACAGACATACAGACAGACATACAGACAGACATACAGACAGACATACAGACAGACATACAGACAGACATACAGACAGACATACAGACAGACATACACCAGACAGACATACAGACAGACATACAGACAGACATACAGACAGACATACAGACAGACATACAGACAGACATACAGACAGACAGACAGACATACAGACAGACATACAGACAGACATACAGACAGACATACAGACAGACATACAGACAGACATACAGACAGACATACAGACAGACATACAGACAGACATACAGACAGACATACAGACAGACATACAGACAGACATACAGACAGACATACAGACAGACATACAGACAGACATACAGACAGACATACAGACAGACATACAGACAGACATACAGACAGACATACAGACAGACATACAGACAGACATACAGACAGACATACAGACAGACATACAGACAGACATACAGACAGACATACAGACAGACATACAGGACAGACATACAGACAGACATACAGACAGACATACAGACAGACATACAGACAGACATACAGACAGACATACAGACAGACATACAGACAGACATACAGACAGACATACAGACAGACATACAGACAGACATACAGACAGACATACAGACAGACATACAGACAGACATACAGACAGACATACAGACAGACATACAGACAGACATACAGACAGACATACAGACAGACATACAGACAGACATACAGACAGACATACAGACAGACATACAGACAGACATACAGACAGACATACAGACAGACATACAGACAGACATACAGACAGACATACAGACAGACATACAGACAGACATACAGACAGACATACAGACAGACATACAGACAGACATACAGACAGACATACAGACAGACATACAGACAGACATACAGACAGACATACAGACAGACATACAGATAGACATACAGACAGACATACAGACAGACATACAGACAGACATACAGACAGACATACAGACAGACATACAGACAGACATACAGACAGACATACAGACAGACATACAGACAGACATACAGACAGACATACAGACAGACATACAGACAGACATACAGACAGACATACAGACAGACATACAGACAGACATACAGACAGACATACAGACAGACATACAGACAGACATACAGACAGACATACAGACAGACATACAGACAGACATACAGACAGACATACAGACAGACATACAGACAGACATACAGACAGACATACAGACAGACATACAGACAGACATACAGACAGACATACAGACAGACATACAGACAGACATACAGACAGACATACAGACAGACATACAGACAGACATACAGACAGACATACAGACAGACATACAGACAGACATACAGACAGACATACAGACAGACATACAGACAGACATACAGACAGACATACAGACAGACATACAGACAGACATACAGATAGACATACAGACAGACATACAGACAGACATACAGACAGACATACAGACAGACATACAGACAGACATACAGACAGACATACAGACAGACATACAGACAGACATACAGACAGACATACAGACAGACATACAGACAGACATACAGACAGACATACAGACAGACATACAGACAGACATACAGACAGACATACAGACAGACATACAGACAGACATACAGACAGACATACAGACAGACATACAGACAGACATACAGACAGACATACAGACAGACATACAGACAGACATACAGACAGACATACAGACAGACATACAGACAGACATACAGACAGACATACAGACAGACATACAGACAGACATACAGACAGACATACAGACAGACATACAGACAGACATACAGACAGACATACAGACAGACATACAGACAGACAGACATACAGACAGACATACAGACAGACATACAGACAGACATACAGACAGACATACAGACAGACATACAGACAGACATACAGACAGACATACAGACAGACATACAGACAGACATACAGACAGACATACAGACAGACATACAGACAGACATACAGACATACAGACAGACATACAGACAGACATACAGACAGACATACAGACAGACATACAGACAGACATACAGACAGACATACAGACAGACATACAGACAGACATACAGACAGACATACAGACAGACATACAGAGACAGACATACAGACAGACATACAGACAGACATACAGACAGACATACAGACAGACATACAGACAGACATACAGACAGACATACAGACAGACATACAGACAGACATACAGACAGACATACAGACAGACATGCAGACAGACATACAGACAGACATACAGACAGACATACAGACAGACATACAGACAGACATACAGACAGACAGACATACAGACAGACATACAGACAGACATACAGACAGACATACAGACAGACATACAGACAGACATACAGACAGACATACAGACATACAGACAGACATACAGACAGACATACAGACAGACATACAGACAGACATACAGACAGACATACAGACAGACATACAGACAGACATACAGACAGACATACAGACAGACATACAGACAGACATACAGACAGACATACAGACAGACATACAGACAGACATACAGACAGACATATAGACAGACATACAGACAGACATACAGACAGACATACAGACAGACATACAGACAGACATACAGACAGACATACAGACAGACATACAGACAGACATACAGACAGACATACAGACAGACATACAGATAGACATACAGACAGACATACAGACAGACATACAGACAGACATACAGACAGACATACAGACAGACATACAGACAGACATACAGACATACAGACATACAGACAGACATACAGACAGACATACAGACAGACATACAGACAGACATACAGACAGACATACAGACAGACATACAGACAGACATACAGACAGACATACATACAGACAGACATACAGACAGACATACAGACAGATATACAGACAGACATACAGACAGACATACAGACAGACATACAGACAGACATAGAGACATACAGACATAGAGACATACAGACAGACATACAGACAGACATACAGACAGACATACAGACAGACATACAGACAGACATACAGACAGACATACAGACAGACATACAGACAGACATACAGACAGACATACAGACAGACATACAGACAGACATACAGACAGACATACAGACAGACATACAGACAGACATACAGACAGACATACAGACAGACATACAGACAGACATACAGACAGACATAAAGACAGACATACAGACAGACATACAGACAGACATACAGACAGACATACAGACAGACATACAGACAGACATACAGACAGACATACAGACAGACATACAGACAGACATACAGACAGACAGACATACAGACAGACATACAGACAGACATACAGACAGACATACAGACAGACATACAGACAGACATACAGACAGACATACAGACAGACATACACACAGACATACAGACAGACATACAGACAGACATACAGACAGACATACAGACAGACATACAGACAGACATACAGACAGACATACAGACAGACATACAGACAGACATACAGACAGACATACAGACAGACATACAGACAGACATACAGACAGACATACAGACCAGACATACAGACAGACATACAGACAGACATACAGACAGACATACAGACAGACATACAGACAGACATACAGACAGACATACAGACAGACATACAGACAGACATACAGACAGACATACAGACAGACATACAGACAGACATACAGACAGACATACAGACAGACATACAGACAGACATACAGACAGACATACAGACAGACATACAGACAGACATACAGACAGACATACAGACAGACATACAGACAGACATACAGACAGACATACAGACAGACATACAGACAGACATACAGACAGACATACAGACAGACATACAGACAGACATACAGACAGACATACAGACAGACATACAGACAGACATACAGACAGACATACAGACAGACAGACATATAGACAGACATATAGATAGACATACAGACAGACATACAGACAGACATACAGACAGACATACAGACAGACATACAGACAGACATACAGACAGACATACAGACATACAGACAGACATACAGACAGACATACAGACAGACATACAGACAGACATACATACAGACAGACATACAGACAGACATACAGACAGACATACAGACAGATATGCAGACAGACATACAGACAGACATACAGACAGACATACAGACAGACATACAGACAGACATACAGACAGACATACAGACAGACATACAGACAGACTACAGACAGACATACAGACAGACATACAGACAGACATACAGACAGACATACAGACAGACATACAGACAGACATACAGACAGACATACAGACAGACATACAGACAGACATACAGACAGACATACAGACAGACATACAGACAGACATAAAGACAGACATACAGACAGACATACAGACAGACATACAGACAGACATACAGACAGACATACAGACAGACATACAGACAGACATACAGACAGACATACAGACAGACATACAGACAGACATACAGACAGACATACAGACAGACATACAGACAGACATACAGACAGACATACAGACAGACATACAGACAGACATACAGACAGACATACAGACAGACATACAGACAGACATACAGACAGACATACAGACAGACATACAGACAGACATACAGACAGACATACAGACAGACATACAGACAGACATACAGACAGACATACAGACAGACATACAGACAGACATACAGACAGACATACAGACAGACATACAGACAGACATACAGACAGACATACAGACAGACATACAGACAGACATACAGACAGACATACACACAGACATACAGACAGACATACAGACAGACATACAGACAGACATACAGACAGACATACAGACAGACATACAGACAGACATACAGACAGACATACAGACAGACATACAGACAGACATACAGACAGACATACAGACAGACATACAGACAGACATACAGACAGACATACAGACAGACATACAGACAGACATACAGACAGACATACAGACAGACATACAGACAGACATACAGACAGACATACAGACAGACATACAGACAGACATACAGACAGACATACAGACAGACATACAGACAGACATACAGACAGACATACAGACAGACATACAGACAGACATACAGACAGACATACAGACAGACATACAGACAGACATACAGACAGACATACAGACAGACATACAGACAGACATACAGACAGACATACAGACAGACATACAGACAGACATACAGACAGACATACAGACAGACATACAGACAGACATACAGACAGACATACAGACAGACATACAGACAGACATACAGACAGACATACAGACAGACATACAGACAGACATACAGACAGACATATACAGACAGACATACAGACAGACATACAGACAGACATACAGACAGACATACAGACAGACATACAGACAGACATACAGACAGACATACAGACAGACATACAGACAGACATACAGACAGACATACAGACAGACATACAGACAGACAGACATACAGACAGACATACAGACAGACATACAGACAGACATACAGACAGACATACAGACAGACATACAGACAGACATACAGACAGAACATACAGACAGACATACAGACAGACATACAGACAGACATACAGACAGACATACAGACATACAGACAGACATACAGACAGACATACAGACAGACATACAGACAGACATACAGACAGACATACAGACAGACATACAGACAGACATACAGACAGACATACAGACAGACATACAGACAGACATACAGACAGACATACAGACAGACATACAGACAGACATACAGACAGACATACAGACAGACATACAGACAGACATACAGACAGACATACAGACAGACATACAGACAGACATACAGACAGACATACAGACAGACATACAGACAGACATACAGACAGACATACAGACAGACATACAGACAGACATACAGACAGACATACAGACAGACATACAGACAGACATACAGACAGACATACAGACAGACATACAGACAGACATACAGACAGACATACAGACAGACATACAGACAGACATACAGACAGACATACAGACAGACATACAGACAGACATACAGACAGACATACAGACATACAGACAGGCATACAGACAGACATACAGACAGACATACAGACAGACATACAGACAGACATACAGACAGACATACAGACAGACATACAGACAGACATACAGACAGACATACAGACAGACATACAGACAGACATACAGACAGACATACAGATAGACATTACAGATAGACATACAGACAGACATACAGACAGACATACAGACAGACATACAGACAGACATACAGACAGACATACAGACCAGACATACAGACAGACATACAGACAGACATACAGACAGACATACAGACAGACATACAGACAGACATACAGACAGACATACAGACAGACATACAGACAGACATACAGACAGACATACAGACAGACATACAGACAGACATACAGACAGACATACAGACAGACATACAGACAGACATACAGACAGACATACAGACAGACATACAGACAGACATACAGACAGACATACAGACAGACATACAGACAGACATACAGACAGACATACAGACCGACATACAGACAGACATACAGACAGACATACAGACAGACATACAGACAGACATACAGACAGACATACAGACAGACATACAGACAGACATACAGACAGACATACAGACAGACATACAGACAGACATACAGACAGACATACAGACAGACATACAGACAGACATACAGACAGACATACAGACAGACATACAGACAGACATACAGACAGACATACAGACAGACATACAGACAGACATACAGACAGACATACAGACAGACATACAGACAGACATACAGACAGACATACAGACAGACATACAGACAGACATACAGACAGACATACAGACAGACAGACAGACATACAGACAGACATACAGACAGACATACAGACAGACATACAGACAGACATACAGACAGACATACAGACAGACATACAGACAGACATACAGACAGACATACAGACAGACATACAGACAGACATACAGACAGACATACAGACAGACAGACATACAGACAGACATACAGACAGACAGACAGACATACAGACAGACATACAGACAGACATACAGACAGACAGACATACAGACAGACATACAGACAGACATACAGACAGACATACAGACAGACAGACATACAGACAGACATACAGACAGACATACAGACAGACATACAGACAGACATACAGACAGACATACAGACAGACATACAGACAGACATACAGACAGACATACAGACAGACATACAGACAGACATACAGACAGACATACAGACAGACATACAGACAGACATACAGACAGACATACAGACAGACATACAGACAGACATACAGACAGACATACAGACAGACATACAGACAGACATACAGACAGACATACAGACAGACATACAGACAGACATACAGACAGACATACAGACAGACATACAGACAGACATACAGACAGACATACAGACAGACATACAGACAGACATACAGACAGACATACAGACAGACATACAGACAGACATACAGACAGACATACAGACAGACATACAGACAGACATACAGACAGACATACAGACAGACATACAGACAGACATACAGACAGACATACAGACAGACATACAGACAGACATACAGACAGACATACAGACAGACATACAGACAGACATACAGACAGACATACAGACAGACATACAGACAGACATACAGACAGACATACAGACAGACATACAGACAGACATACAGACAGACATACAGACAGACATACAGACAGACATACAGACAGACATACAGACAGACATACAGACAGACATACAGACAGACATACAGACAGACATACAGACAGACATACAGACAGACATACAGACAGACATACAGACAGACATACAGACAGACATACAGACAGACATACAGACAGACATACAGACAGACATACAGACAGACATACAGACAGACATACAGACAGACATACAGACAGACATACAGACAGACATACAGACAGACATACAGACAGACATACAGACAGACATACAGACAGACATACAGACAGACATACAGACAGACATACAGACAGACATACAGACAGACATACAGACAGACATACAGACAGACATACAGACAGACATACAGACAGACATACAGACAGACATACAGACAGACATACAGACAGACATACAGACAGACATACAGACAGACATACAGACAGACATACAGATAGACATACAGACAGACATACAGACAGACATACAGACAGACATACAGACAGACATACAGACAGACATACAGACAGACATACAGACAGACATACAGACAGACATACAGACAGACATACAGACAGACATACAGACAGACATACAGACAGACATACAGACAGACATACAGACAGACATACAGACAGACATACAGACAGACATACAGACAGACATACAGACAGACATACAGACAGACATACAGACAGACATACAGACAGACATACAGACAGACATACAGACAGACATACAGACAGACATACAGACAGACATACAGACAGACATACAGACAGACATACAGACAGACATACAGACAGACATACAGACAGACATACAGACAGACATACAGACAGACATACAGACAGACATACAGACAGACATACAGACAGACATACAGACAGACATACAGACAGACATACAGACAGACAGACATACAGACAGACATACAGACAGACAGACATACAGACAGACATACAGACAGACATACAGACAGACATACAGACAGACATACAGACAGACATACAGACAGACATACAGACAGACATACAGACAGACATACAGACAGACATACAGACAGACATACAGACAGACATACAGACAGACATACAGACAGACATACAGACAGACATACAGACAGACATACAGACAGACATACAGACAGACATACAGACAGACATACAGACAGACATACAGACAGACATACAGACAGACATACAGACAGACATACAGACAGACATACAGACAGACATACAGACAGACATACAGACAGACATACAGACAGACATACAGACAGACATACAGACAGACATACAGACAGACATACAGACAGACATACAGACAGACATACAGACAGACATACAGACAGACATACAGACAGACATACAGACAGACATACAGACAGCAGACATACAGACAGACATACAGACAGACAGACATACAGACAGACATACAGACAGACATACAGACAGACATACAGACAGACATACAGACAGACATACAGACAGACATACAGACAGACATACAGACAGACATACAGACAGACATACAGACAGACATACAGACAGACATACAGACAGACATACAGACAGACATACAGACAGACATACAGACAGACATACAGACAGACATACAGACAGACATACAGACAGACATACAGACAGACATACAGACAGACATATAGACAGACATACAGACAGACATACAGACAGACATACAGACAGACATACAGACAGACATACAGACAGACATACAGACAGACATACAGACAGACATACAGACAGACATACAGACAGACATACAGACAGACATACAGACAGACATACAGACAGACATACAGGACAGACATACAGACAGACATACAGACAGACATACAGACAGACATACAGACAGACATACAGACAGACATACAGACAGACATACAGACAGACATACAGACAGACATACAGACAGACATACAGACAGACATACAGACAGACATACAGACAGACATACAGACAGACATACAGACAGACATACAGACAGACATACAGACAGACATACAGACAGACATACAGACAGACATACAGACAGACATACAGACAGACATACAGACAGACATACAGACAGACATACAGACAGACATACAGACAGACATACAGACAGACATACAGACAGACATACAGACAGACATACAGACAGACATACAGACAGACATACAGACAGACATACAGACAGACATACAGACAGACATACAGACAGACATACAGACAGACATACAGACAGACATACAGACAGACAGACATACAGACAGACATACAGACAGACATACAGACAGACATACAGACAGACATACAGACAGACATACAGACAGACATACAGACAGACATACAGACAGACATACAGACAGACATACAGACAGACATACAGACAGACATACAGACAGACATACAGACAGACATACAGACAGACATACAGACAGACATACAGACAGACATACAGACAGACATACAGACAGACATACAGACAGACATACAGACAGACATACAGACAGACATACAGACAGACATACAGACAGACATACAGACAGACATACAGACAGACATACAGACAGACATACAGACAGACATACAGACAGACATACAGACAGACATACAGACAGACATACAGACAGACATACAGACAGACATACAGACAGACATACAGACAGACATACAGACAGACATACAGACAGACATACAGACAGAGACATACAGACAGACATACAGACAGACATACAGACAGACATACAGACAGACATACAGACAGACATACAGACAGACATACAGACAGACATACAGACAGACATACAGACAGACATACAGACAGACATACAGACAGACATACAGACAGACATACAGACAGACATACAGACAGACATACAGACAGACATACAGACAGACATACAGACAGACATACAGACAGACATACAGACAGACATACAGACAGACATACAGACAGACATACAGACAGACATACAGACGACATACAGACAGACATACAGACAGACATACAGACAGACATACAGACAGACATACAGACAGACATACAGACAGACATACAGACAGACATACAGACAGACATACAGACAGACATACAGACAGACATACAGACAGACATACAGACAGACATACAGACAGACATACAGACAGACATACAGACAGACATACAGACAGACATACAGACAGACATACAGACAGACATACAGACAGACATACAGACAGACATACAGACAGACATACAGACAGACATACAGACAGACATACAGACAGACATACAGACAGACATACAGACAGACATACAGACAGACATACAGACAGACATACAGACAGACATACAGACAGACATACAGACAGACATACAGACAGACAAACAGACAGACATACAGACAGACATACAGACAGACATACAGACAGACATACAGACAGACATACAGACAGACATACAGACAGACATACAGACAGACATACAGACAGACATACAGACAGACATACAGACAGACATACAGACAGACAGACATACAGACAGACATACAGACAGACATACAGACAGACATACAGACAGACATACAGACAGACATACAGACAGACATACAGACAGACATACAGACAGACATACAGACAGACATACAGACAGACATACAGACAGACATACAGACAGACATACAGACAGACATACAGACAGACATACAGACAGACATACAGACAGACATACAGACAGACATACAGACAGACATACAGACAGACATACAGACATACAGACAGACATACAGACAGACATACAGACAGACATACAGACAGACATACAGACAGACATACAGACAGACATACAGACAGACATACAGACAGACATACAGACAGACATACAGACATACAGACAGACATACAGACAGACATACAGACAGACATACAGACAGACATACAGACAGACATACAGACAGACATACAGACAGACATACAGACAGACATACAGACAGACATACAGACAGACAGACGGCGCAACAAAAAAGTTTCAAAATCATCTGAAACGCAAAGATATACAAAAATTTTTAAAATCGGAGCAACTTTTTTTTTATCGAAAAAATTAGGATCACCATAGCTCACACTACTATAGTATTGTAGTAGTGTGAGCTAATACTATAGTATAGTAGTAGTGTGAGCTAATAAATGGATTTATGACAGATCTGATACCTTTCTAGCTAGCCTATTAACACACTTCAAGTGAACCTATGATAATCAGCCTTGAAAACAGTTTCTTGTAAATATCTCACAAACAAAAGCTCCTACGAAGTTTTTGATTATAACACAAATTATTGAGCCAAATGTATAGTCTAATGTATTCCGAAAACGCCATATTGATGCGATGCTCCGTTAAAAAGTTAGCATTTTTTAAATTATTTCATTGTTAAAAACCTTATTATCATGAATGGATTTTGACCAACATCTAATCAGCTCGTTAGTGTCGATCACTATTTTTCCTGAAAATTTCATGAAAATCGGTTCAGCGGTTTAGGAGCTATCGTGTTACGGACAGAAAAAAAATATACACACACACACACACATAATTATATTAATATTGATAAGTCAAAATACACCCAAAAAGCACATTTTCGGCGTTATCTCAAAAAAAATTTTTCGTCGAAAATAATACCTTCTTTAGCTATTGCTGTGCAGGCTAGGAAGGTAAAAATCTGAAAAATTGCATGTCTTTGAGTTGTTTTTACCTGCCCGTTTTTTTTTGTCAAGCTACAGTCAGCATATTAGCTCACACATATACTATACTATAGTAGTGTGAGCTATGGTGATCCTAATTTTTTCGAGAAAATAAAAGTTGCTCCGATTTCAAAAATATTTATATATCTTTGCGTTTCAGATGATTTTGAAACTTTTTTGTTGCGCCGTCTGTCTGTCTGTCTGTCTGTCTGTATGTCTGTATGTCTGTATGTCTGTATGTCTGTATGTCTGTATGTCTGTATGTCTGTATGTCTGTATGTCTGTATGTCTGTATGTCTGTATATCTGTATGTCTGTATGTCTGTATGTCTGTATGTCTGTATGTCTGTATGTCTGTATGTCTGTATGTCTGTATGTCTGTATGTCTGTATGTCTGTATGTCTGTATGTCTGTATGTCTGTATGTCTGTATGTCTGTATGTCTGTATGTCTGTATGTCTGTATGTCTGTATGTCTGTATGTCTGTATGTCTGTATGTCTGTATGTCTGTATGTCTGTATGTCTGTATGTCTGTATGTCTGTATGTCTGTATGTCTGTATGTCTGTATGTCTGTATGTCTGTATGTCTGTATGTCTGTATGTCTGTATGTCTGTATGTCTGTATGTCTGTATGTCTGTATGTGTGTATGTCTGTATGTCTGTATGTCTGTATGTCTGTATGTCTGTATGTCTGTATGTCTGTATGTCTGTATGTCTGTATGTCTGTATGTCTGTATGTCTGTATGTCTGTATGTCTGTATGTCTGTATGTCTGTATGTTCTGTATTTCTTATGTTTATGTCTGTATGTCTGTATGTCTGTATGTCTGTATGTCTGTATGTCTGTATGTCTGTATGTCTGTATGTCTGTATGTCTGTATGTCTGTATGTCTGTATGTCTGTATGTCTGTATGTCTGTATGTCTGTATGTCTGTATGTCTGTATGTCTGTATGTCTGTATGTCTGTATGTCTGTATGTCTGTATGTCTGTATGTCTGTATGTCTGTATGTCTGTATGTCTGTATGTCTGTATGTCTGTATGTCTGTATGTCTGTATGTCTGTATGTCTGTATGTCTGTATGTCTGTATGTCTGTATGTCTGTATGTCTGTATGTCTGTATGTCTGTATGTCTGTATGTCTGTATGTCTGTATGTCTGTATGTCTGTATGTCTGTATGTCTGTATGTCTGTATGTCTGTATGTCTGTATGTCTGTATGTCTGTATGTCTGTATGTCTGTATGTCTGTATGTCTGTATGTCTGTATGTCTGTATGTCTGTATGTCTGTATGTCTGTATGTCTGTATGTCTGTATGTCTGTATGTCTGTATGTCTGTATGTCTGTATGTCTGTATGTCTGTATGTCTGTATGTCTGTATGTCTGTATGTCTGTATGTCTGTATGTCTGTATGTCTGTATGTCTGTATGTCTGTATGTCTGTATGTCTGTATGTCTGTATGTCTGTATGTCTGTATGTCTGTATGTCTGTATGTCTGTATGTCTGTATGTCTGTATGTCTGTATGTCTGTATGTCTGTATGTCTGTATGTCTGTATGTCTGTATGTCTGTATGTCTGTATGTCTGTATGTCTGTATGTCTGTATGTCTGTATGTCTGTATGTCTGTATGTCTGTATGTCTGTATGTCTGTATGTCTGTATGTCTGTATGTCTGTATGTCTGTATGTCTGTATGTCTGTATGTCTGTATGTCTGTATGTCTGTATGTCTGTATGTCTGTATGTCTGTATGTCTGTATGTCTGTATGTCTGTATGTCTGTATGTCTGTATGTCTGTATGTCTGTATGTCTGTATGTCTGTATGTCTGTATGTCTGTATGTCTGTATGTCTGTATGTCTGTATGTCTGTATGTCTGTATGTCTGTATGTCTGTATGTCTGTATGTCTGTATGTCTGTATGTCTGTATGTCTGTATGTCTGTATGTCTGTATGTCTGTATGTCTGTATGTCTGTATGTCTGTATGTCTGTATGTCTGTATGTCTGTATGTCTGTATGTCTGTATGTCTGTATGTCTGTATGTCTGTATGTCTGTATGTCTGTATGTCTGTATGTCTGTATGTCTGTATGTCTGTATGTCTGTATGTCTGTATGTCTGTATGTCTGTATGTCTGTATGTCTGTATGTCTGTATGTCTGTATGTCTGTATGTCTGTATGTCTGTATGTCTGTATGTCTGTATGTCTGTATGTCTGTATGTCTGTATGTCTGTATGTCTGTTGTATGTCTGTATGTCTGTATGTCTGTATGTCTGTATGTCTGTATGTCTGTATGTCTGTATGTCTGTATGTCTGTATGTCTGTATGTCTGTATGTCTGTATGTCTGTATGTCTGTATGTCTGTATGTCTGTATGTCTGTATGTCTGTATGTCTGTATGTCTGTATGTCTGTATGTCTGTATGTCTGTATGTCTGTATGTCTGTATGTCTGTATGTCTGTATGTCTGTATGTCTGTATGTGTGTATGTCTGTATGTCTGTATGTCTGTATGTCTGTATGTCTGTATGTCTGTATGTCTGTATGTCTGTATGTCTGTATGTCTGTATGTCTGTATGTCTGTATGTCTGTATGTCTGTATGTCTGTATGTCTGTATGTCTGTATGTCTGTATGTCTGTATGTCTGTATGTCTGTATGTCTGTATGTCTGTATGTCTGTATGTCTGTATGTCTGTATGTCTGTATGTCTGTATGTCTGTATGTCTGTATGTCTGTATGTCTGTATGTCTGTATGTCTGTATGTCTGTATGTCTGTATGTCTGTATGTCTGTATGTCTGTATGTCTGTATGTCTGTATGTCTGTATGTCTGTATGTCTGTATGTCTGTATGTCTGTATGTCTGTATGTCTGTATGTCTGTATGTCTGTATGTCTGTATGTCTGTATGTCTGTATGTCTGTATGTCTGTATGTCTGTATGTCTGTATGTCTGTATGTCTGTATGTCTGTATGTCTGTATGTCTGTATGTCTGTATGTCTGTATGTCTGTATGTCTGTATGTCTGTATGTCTGTATGTCTGTATGTCTGTATGTCTGTATGTCTGTATGTCTGTATGTCTGTATGTCTGTATGTCTGTATGTCTGTATGTCTGTATGTCTGTATGTCTGTATGTCTGTATGTCTGTATGTCTGTATGTCTGTATGTCTGTATGTCTGTATGTCTGTATGTCTGTATGTCTGTATGTCTGTATGTCTGTATGTCTGTATGTCTGTATGTCTGTATGTCTGTATGTCTGTATGTCTATATGTCTGTATGTCTGTATGTCTGTATGTCTGTATGTCTGTATGTCTGTATGTCTGTATGTCTGTATGTCTGTATGTCTGTATGTCTGTATGTCTGTATGTCTGTATGTCTGTATGTCTGTATGTCTGTATGTCTGTATGTCTGTATGTCTGTATGTCTGTATGTCTGTATGTCTGTATGTCTGTATGTCTGTATGTCTGTATGTCTGTATGTCTGTATGTCTGTATGTCTGTATGTCTGTATGTCTGTATGTCTGTATGTCTGTATGTCTGTATGTCTGTATGTCTGTATGTCTGTATGTCTGTATGTCTGTATGTCTGTATGTCTGTATGTCTGTATGTCTGTATGTCTGTATGTCTGTATGTCTGTATGTCTGTATGTCTGTATGTCTGTATGTCTGTATGTCTGTATGTCTGTATGTCTGTATGTCTGTATGTCTGTATGTCTGTATGTCTGTATGTCTGTATGTCTGTATGTCTGTATGTCTGTATGTCTGTATGTCTGTCTGTAACGACCAACGCGCATAACTCAAAAACCGCTTGGCCGATTTTAATGAAATTTGGTACCTAGGCTGGGTCTTGGGTCGAGATGGTCCCACTTCAAAAATTAGAGTTTATGTGAAAATATGGCGTGTGTGATATCAAACGAAAGGTAATTAAGTCTGGAGTTAAACAAAATACATTTTAATTTATTTAAAAAAAAAGGGTGGGGCTATATTTCAAAAATGAGAGTTTAAGTGAAAATATGGCGTGTGTGATATCAAACGAAAGGTAATTGAGTCCGGAGTTTAACAAAATACATTTTAGTTTTTGTTTTTTTTTGAGGGTGGGGGTAGATTTAAAAAATTTGAGTTTAAGTCAAAACATGGCTTGTGTGGTATCAAACAAAAGGTAATTTAGTCCGGAGTTGAATAAAATATATTTCAGTGTTTAGTTATATTAGCTCACACGTACCCTATAACTATAGTACCTAGTGTGAGCTTAGGGGCCCATATATTGGCAGAGTATTTTTATTTAGAGACAATGATATTTTTACTTTTAGTTTTATACCAACATGACTTATTTACTTTTTAATATATTACTGCTTAGAAAATATGTTTATTTCATGTCAAAGGCACAAAAGTGTAACTGCGTATGGCAAGGACCAAGGTCTATAGAGGATAAGCACTATATTTGTGGAGTGACGTTTACAATGTCGAAATACATTTAATCGAAAATCAAAATCTCGAACTCTTTATATCGAAAATCAAAATCTCGAATATTCAAAATGTCGAATAATTAAAATATAGATAATCAAAATGTCAAAAATCCAAATCTCGAAAAATCAAAATGTAGAAAATAATAATATCAAAAGTTAAAATATCGAAAATTAAAATGTCGAAATAAAAAATGTCGAATACTTAAATTATCGAAAAATTAAAATATCGAATAACAAAATATCGAATAACAAAATATCGGAAATACAAAATATCGGAAATAAAAAATATCGGAAATACAAAATATCGGAACAACAAAATATCGAAACAACAAAATATCGAAAACACAAAATATCGAATAACAAAATATCGAAAATACAATATATCGAAACAACAAAATATCGAAAATCAAAAACAGAAAATTTCGGAACCTTCACCCAACCTGACCGTGACCTCATCTAACGTAACCTAATCTGATATAACCACAGGAAAATAGAAAATTTCAAAAACCTAACCTAACGAAACCTAATGAAATCTAACCGAACCGAACCGAATCAAACCGAACCAAAGCAAACTAAATCAACAATTTTTAAAAAAAAAAAACTTTCCTGCTTCTTTCCCGGGATCCCAGAAAGTGTGAATTCGAACCGAACCGAACCGGACCGAACTGAACCGAACCGAACCGAACCGAACCGAACCGAACCGAACCGAACCGAACCGAACCGAACCGAACCGAACCGAACCGAACCAAACCAAACCGAACCGAACCGAACCGAACCGAACCGAACCGAACCGAACCGAACCGAACCGAACCGAACCGAACCGAACCGAACCGAACCGAACCGAACCGAACCGAACCGAACCGAACCGAACCGAACCGAACCGAACCGAACCGAACCGAACCGAACCGAACCGAACCGAACCGAACCGAACCGAACCGAACCGAACCGAACCGAACCGAACCGAACCGAACCGAACCAAACCAAACCGAACCGAACCGAACCGAACCGAACCGAACCGAACCGAACCGAACCGAACCGAACCGAACCGAACCGAATCGAACCGAACCGAACCGAACCGAACCGAGCCGAACCGAACCGAACCGAACCAAACCGAACCGAACCGAACCGAACCGAACCGAACCGAACCGATCCGAACCGAACCGAACCTATCCAAACCTAACCATACCCAACCAAACGACATTTTGATTATTCGAGATTGTAATTTTTCGATATTTTGTAGTTAAAAATGTCGAAAATCAAAATATCGAAATAACAAAATATCGAAAAGGTTAATATTAAATAATTACTTTTCTTATGTATTACTTTATTTTTATTAATTGTTATGTTTTACTATTTTATACAAATGTTTACCCAATATATTTACTATCTACTAAGAATATTAAAAATTAAAATGTCAAAAGAATTAAATATCGAAACTACAAAATATCGAAAAATTACAATCTCGAATAGTAATTTTAGTTTTATACCAAATGACTTATTGACATTTTAATATATTACTGGTTAGAAAATATGTTTATTTCATGTCAAAGTCACAAAAGTGTAACTGCGTATGGCAAGGACCAAGGTCTATAGAGGATAAGCACTACATTTGTGGAGTGACGTTTACTTTATTTTTATTATTTTAGTATTCGACATTTTGATTATTCGAGATTTAAATTTTTCAATATTTGTATTTTCGATATTTTGAAATTTCGATATTTTAATTTTCGATATTTTGAAATTTCGATATTTTAATTTTCGATATTTTAATTATTCGACATTTTTCAATTCGACATTTTAATTTTCGATATTTTAATTTTCGATTTTATTATTTTCTACATTTTGATTTTTCGAGATTTTGATTTTCGACATTTTGATTTTCTATGTTTTAATTATTCGATATTTTGATTGTTCGCGATTTTGATTTTCGATATAATGAGTTCAAGATTTTAAATTTCGATTATATGTTTTTCGACATTGTGAACGTCATCCATATTTGTGTTCCCAAGTTCTAAATTTCCCCTTTTTACACCTCTTACTCCCCCCTTACTTCCGATTTTTTGCCCATAAAATTGTATTGTTATCACATAAAATCATGGTGGCTCAGTTGCTTTGCGTCAGCGTGTCGGAATAGAAAAAACACAAAAACCTGCATGAATTTTTGTTTACAAAATTTTATCTACTCACCGGAAACCATTGCTATCTGAGAAGTAAGTCTTTTTATATTAGTAAAGTGTTATCTTGGCACCATTTTTTTAAAGTTTTAATTGTTTATTGAGTTAATGATTGAATTTTCGTGACTTTTTTTTAAAACGTGCAAATTTTGAAGTTATATAGGGCAACTTTACCCCGGAGTATCACCATTATCACCATTCTATGACTAGGTTAGCTAGCGGTAACTAATGTTTAGAAAAGAAACTACTGTATTTTTCTGGAATTTAGTTTTTTTTCTTTAAAATAAAAATAACAAGTTCTGATAACTATTCTCGTCTCATTTTAAAATTATCTCAAAGAAATTTTTAATTTTTTTCTCATGTATTTTAAAATAAATAAGTTTTTGATAAATATAACGATAAAAACCGTTCTAATAATTATTTAGAATTTTAGCTCACACATATACTATACTATAGTAGTGTGAGCTATGGTGATCCTAATTTTTTCGAGAAAAAAAAAGTTGCTCCGATTTCAAAAATTTTTATATATCTTCGCGTTTCAGATGATTTTGAAACTTTTTTGTTGCGCCGTCTGTCTGTCTGTCTGTCTGTATGTCTGTCTGTCTGTCTGTCTGTCTGTATGTCTGTCTGTAACGACCAACGCGCATAACTCAAAAACCGCTTGGCCGATTTTAATGAAATTTGGTACCTAGGCTGGGTCTTGGGTCGAGATGGTCCCATTTAAAAATAAACAAAATCCACCGAACACAAACCAAATAAAAGGGTGGGGGTAGATTTCAAAAATTAGAGTTTATGTGAAAATATGGCGTGTGTGATATCAAACGAAAGGTAATTGAGTCTGGAGTTAAACAAAATACATTTTAATTTATTTAAAAAAAAGGGTGGGGGAATATTTCTAAAATTAGAGTTTAAGTGAAAATATGGCGTGTGTGATATCAAACGAAAGGTAATTAAGTCCGGAGTTTAACAAAATACATTATAGTTTTTGTTTTTTTTTAAGGGTGGGGGTAGACTTCAAAAATTTGAGTTTAAGTCAAAACATGGCTTGTGTGGTATCAAACAAAAGGTAATTTAGTCTGGAGTTGAATAAAATATATTTCAGTTTTTAGTTATATTAGCTCACACGTACACTATACCTACCTATAGTACCTAGTGTGAGCTTAGGGGCCCATATATTGGCAGACTATTTTTTTGTACCCACATATTTCTTAAACCACTGCCATCCCACTGACGGAGTAATGTTGCTCCACTCCGATGGTAACAAGACGAAACCTTTTTTATCGTATGAAGTAATGTTTACCCCCTCCCCCTATAGGCAACTTTACTCCAAACTTTAGGTTTAAAAATAACTGAATGACCAAGTTTTAAGAAAAACATGCTATATTACGGTAAACTTGCCTATTGCTGGCACTCAGCCTATTGCTGGCACCTCATTTTATTTTTTAAAAACATAAGGTTCCAGTAAGAAATTTCTTTTCGGTAATTAAAAAAATTTGTTCTGACAACATTGCTTTACATTGCAATAAATAAACCACAGTGTTTTAACAATAAGTCTGGCTTAAAACGTTAACAAAAGAGGTGCAGTACGATGAATTCAAAAAATAAGGTAAAAAAAAGCCATTTTATTAAGGAACACTCTTGAATAATTTTTTAGAATAAAGTGTTAGGGACTAACCAATTAAAACTTTAAGCCGAAGACAGTTAGGCCGATAGTTTTAGGGTAATTTATAATTATTATTTTAGCTCACACATATACTATACTATAGTGGTGTGAGCTATGGTGATCCTAATTTTTTCGAGAAAAAAAAAGTTGCTCCGATTTCAAAATTTTTTATATATCTTTGCGTTTCAGATGATTTTGAAACTTTTTTGTTGCGCCGTCTGTCTGTCTGTCTGTCTGTCTGTCTGTCTGTCTGTCTGTCTGTCTGTCTGTCTGTATGTCTGTATGTCTGTCTGTCTGTCTGTCTGTCTGTATGTCTGTATGTCTGTATGTCTGTATGTCTGTCTGTAAAGACCAACGCGCATAACTCAAAAACCGCTTGGCCGATTTTACTGAAATTTGGTACCTAGGCTGGGTCTTGGGTCGAGATGGTCCCAAAATATGGCGTGTGTGATATCAAACGAAAGGTAATTGAGTCTGGAGTTAAACAAAATAC
>OY755039.1:102581224-102871224 GCA_963576565.1 Aspidapion aeneum
GAGTATATATCAAAAATTACAGTTTATGTGAAAATGTGGCGTGTGTGATATCAAACGAAAGGTAATTGAGTCCGGAGTTTAACAAAATACATTTTAGTTTTTGTTCTTTTTTAAGGGTGGGGGTATATTTCAAAAATTTGAGTTTAAGTCAAAACATGGCTTGTGTGGTATCAAACAAAAGGTAATTTAGTCTGGAGTTGAATAAAATTTATTTCAGTTTTCACTTATATTAGCTCACACGTACACTATAACTATAGTACCTAGTGTGAGCTTAGGGGCCCATATATTGGCAAAGTATTTTTTTAAATATTTCCAAAAAAAAGGTGGTACAACGACAGGCATTTTAAATTATGGGGTAATCTATCTATTGGCACCCCCTGTCAATAAAGGGACTTCTAAAAAAATGGTGTTTCCTAATGTCGGCACTCTAAACAAAACTTGTATTGTTTATTTATTTGGCGTAGAAAAACGCTTGTTAATAAAAAATTTTAATTAAAAATAGGTTTCACAAATAAAAAATATTTTTAGTTTAAAGCGGTTTAGATTTTTATATTTTCTTTCGCACTCTTAATGTGCCGATATCAAATTAATATTTCTGACTAAAACCATATAATCTTTCACTGTTTTTTTTTAAATTTAGTTTATTTCGTAATGATTATTTCGAGCAACATTAGCATCCTAATACTGAGAAATTGAATTTTATATTAGATAAAAAATTATTGCCATAAAAAATTTAAAAAACTAAATAACAACGTTTCGGTTTCTTCAACCATCACCAGACTAAAATCTTCTCTGTATGTTGCACTTTTCTATAGGGCCATAAATGCCGTGAATCAAAATCAAAATCTAATATAATTTGATCTCGAAATTGCTCTCAAAATTTTGATTTTGATATTGATTTTTATCTTTTTATTCCGAAGCGAAAAGTTTGTCTTCAATTCTTTGATGCATAAAAAAACCCTTTTATCACGAGGTCTGTACGCTATTTTTAGCACTTTTTAATTTATTTTCAGTTTTTTCCTATTTTTTTAGTGGTTTTAGGTTATGATTTTCTTGTTTTTAATTTTTCTGTTCTATCTTTGATCAGTTACTTTTGATGCCAATTTTTATATTTTATACATGGTATGTCAATTTTTATCCAGATTTTTTTTATCCTGATTTGTCACTTTTTATCCCGGATATAAAAAGGGAGACTTTTATCCTTAAAATGAGGGATAAAAAATACACATTTTTATTACAAAACTGTAACTTTTTAAAATTTTTATGGGTGCCAATAATAGGTCAAATATGGGTGCCAATAATACGCTTAAGGTGCTTACATAGGGACTTTGTCCATTTTTTAATTTTTCCTCTATTTTGATGAAAACGGGTTACTATTTATTAAAAATCGATAAACAGCTAGAAAGTAGAACATTTGGGTATTCCGAAACAGTAGCCTAAAATTAAAATATATATATATATATATATATAAAGGTGTGAAAACTTTATTCAAAAATGAAACAGCTCTTAAACTGCCAACGATTGGGCAGTTTACCCTATGCTATGAGTAAACATTAAAAAAATATCTATTTTTTTTTAAGCGATTTTCAATTTATTCTAGAACAACTGCAAAAAGCGGTGTAAAGTAACCCCGGTTTACGGTATCGTTCCTGTACTTACCTATGGATCCCAGACCTGGATACTTACAAAATCAAACATAGATAAGGGAACAAAGGCCCAAAGATCAATGGAAAGACAAATGTTGCATGTAAAGCTAACAGACAGAAAAATGGATGAATGGATAAGAAATAAAACAAAAGTAAGGGACGTCAGAGGAGAAGTAGCAAAATTAAAATGGAAATTTGCCGGTCATAATATCAGACAGAAAGACGATCGATGGAACAAATGTATTGTAAACTGGAGCCCTTGGGAAAATAAAAGAAGTAGGGGAAGACCCCAAATGAGATGGGCGGACGATTTGAAGAAACACGCGGGAAATAGATGGATGAACACGGTGACAGACAGAGAAGATTGGAAGATATTGGGGAAAGCCTATATCGCCAATATTAGTTTTTTCACATAAAATTCTTCCGATAATAATAAATTTCAAAGTTCAAATTTATTAAAAACAGCAAAGAAAAAATAATTTGGTTTTTGATGCGCTATTCCTTTAGAAATCTTTGATCCACTACAACACCAAAACTGATAATGTACCGGGTGGGCCAAAAAAAACCGGACAATTTTTTTTTCAGTATAACTTTTGAACTATACCATAGATTTTAATATGACAAACTGCACTTGGCAGACAATTAATCAGAGTTTTGACTAAATACATTTTATTGTCCGCCACCACAAAATCCAAGATGGTGGACGAAATTAAATTGTACCCTTCAAAGATGCTCGTTTATTCTTGTGTTGCGACCATGTTCGATGGTTCTAAAATAAAATATTTTTGTTTCAACCATTGTTTCGAATATTATACGATTGCCTTGCCAATCATGTCTGCATTTATTACCTTATAAATTCATTACTACTGAACCGATTTTCATGAAATAAAAAACATCATAATAAAAATTCGCATCTTAAAATTTAAGATGGCGGACAGAATTATACTTGATTCTTCAAAATGGCGTGTTTATTCTTATTTTCTGGAAATATTTAGTTTTTATTTTAATTTATAGAAAAGCACTACTTTTTCCCCGCACAACAAGGTACAATATAGTAAAATCGGTATGGTAGTTCTCAAAAAATCTGTGTTTGTTCCAGCCATTGTCTTACAGATTATACGATTGCATTGCCAATAATGTCTGCATTCATTTTCTTATAAACATATTATTACTGAACCGATCTTGGTGAAATAAAAAAAAAACATGGTGAGAATTGATTGTTCTTTAAAGATCGTAATCGAAATTTGCCGCCATCTTAAAAGTTAAGATGTCGGACAGAATCATACTTAACCCTTCAAAGAGGCAACTTTATTCTTATTTTCCAAAAATATTTTAGTTTTTTTTTTAATTTAAAGAAAAGCACTACTTTTCTTTCACAATTACTAAAATCAATAAAGTTGTTCTTAAAAAATCTGATTTTGTTTTAACCATTGTTTTACAAATTATACGATTAAATTGCATCAAGTATGATTCTTTCAGACATCTTAAATTCTAAGATGGCGGAAAATTTTAATCACAATTTTTAAAGAGCAATCAATTTTCACAACGATTTTTTTATTTCACTTAAATCGGTTTAGTAATAACGAATTTATAAGGAAATTAATGCAGACAAGATTGGCAATGCAATCGTATATTC
This sequence comes from Aspidapion aeneum, assembly GCA_963576565.1. Classification (NCBI taxonomy): domain Eukaryota; kingdom Metazoa; phylum Arthropoda; class Insecta; order Coleoptera; family Brentidae; genus Aspidapion; species Aspidapion aeneum. The sequence continues at coordinate 102,584,507 of OY755039.1, forward strand.
TGTAAAACAATGGTTAAAACAAAAATAGATTTTTTGAAAACCAGCACACCGAGTTTACTAATTTGTATCTCGTTGTGTGGGGGAAAAGTAGTGCTAAACACGCTATTTTGAAGAATCAAGTATGATTCTGTCCACCATCTTAAATTTTAAGAAAACGGTAAACTTTGATAATGATCTTTAAAAAGAAATCAATTCTAAGTAGGATCAGTGGCGGCGCGTGGTAAAAAGCTTTGGGGGTGCACACCCAAAAAAAAAATTGTGGCGCAGGCGAAATTTTTTTTTGAGTGTCACGCCCAACTTTTTGGGCTATCGAGTGGGCCGTCATATCATATAATTTAGAGCAAATAATTAAAAAATAAGTTAGTTAGATATTAGTTACCTGTTATTATTGTTTTTATTAATAAATAATAAATGTATCATACCTAGTTTCTATCTTTCACAAACACGTCTTGTATTGAAAATGAAGGCGTCTGTCCTTTTTTGAAATAAATTCTTCAATAACCAATTCATTGAATTTTGGAATTTCTTGAATAATTTTTTTCTCAATATTGCTAGGATTGCAGTTAATCTAGTCTCACCCATTGTGCTCCTAAAGAAAGTTTTAATTCTCTTTAGGGTAGAGAAACAACGTTCTGCTTCTGCGGTTGTCATAGGCATCGTAACCACTGCCTCTAGCACTGAAACTGTTTCTGAAAAATCGGTTTGCAAATTGTTTTCAATTAAAAATTTCAATAGGGGGACTGCTCCTGAAACTTCCGCCATTGTCGTAGACTAAGTCGTCGAAATCAAAACAAATCGCCCACCCCGCGCCCGACCGACAATTTCAAGTTGTCCAAGCGCACTAATTACAGGTGCGCGGGAGCTGCTGTACATCTGCAACGGTAACCGCGGCCGCGGGGGTCATCACCGGGGTGCGGGCGGCATCGAGGCTAATTTATGTAGAAGAGCACGGCCGAAGGAAGGCTCAGATTCTATGTACTGTAAAATTCTATTGGGACATTTCGTCCTCTCTTTCTATATTTCCTAATTAGAATGCGACCTAACTTCCACGGTGCAGAGAATTTAGTTCCAGTAACTATAAGTAAAGAATGTAACCACGAGAATATCCATTCATCGCCGGCTGATTGAACACGAATACAAACACATATGTACCGAGTATTAATTGTAGTTAATATTCCAGTCTTTAGTGAATTCCTTTTGGGGTAATTATTAATTAAATTAAAGAATTATCAATTTTAATATTTTTTAAAGTAAAATTTGGGAGTGCACGTGCACATGTGCACTTTTGGGGAAACCGCCACTGAGTAGGATCTTTTTTATTTTATGGAAATCGATTCAGTAGTAATAAATTTCTAAGGAAATAAATGCAGACATGATTGGCAAAACAATCGAATAATAAGCACAACAATGGTTGAAACAAAAATCCTTTATTTAAAAACCACCAAACCGATTTTGCCGATTCTAAGCCTCTTGTGCGTGGCAAGACCGCAACTTTTTTATTAATTTAAAAAAATTATCAAAACGTGCTCGCAACACAAGAATAAACGAGCATCTTTGGAGGGTACATTTTAATTTCATCCGCGATCTTGGATTTTAAGGTGGCGGACAAAAAAATACATTTGGTTAAAATTCTAATTAATTTTCTGCCAACTGCAGTTTGTCCCATGTAAAATCGATTGTACAGTTCAAAAGTTATAATGAAAAAAAATTGCCCGGTTTTTTTTGGCCCACGGTATATTTATTAGGAATTTACGTCGTTAAATTAAAAATAAATTGATCCATGACGGATCTGATACCTTTCTAGCTAGCCTCTTAGCATACTTCAAGTGAAGCCATGATAATATACTACTACTGTCTGTTTAGAACGTTTTTCTACGTTGTCCGACGCCTATTCTCCACCTCCTTCGATTCTGACAGTCATCTTCATCAGGTTTTTTTGGCTCATTGATTTTTGGATTGACTCGCAGCCAACGATAAAGACCGGCCATGGCGCGTTATAAGCAAGTCGGCGGTCACGTGATCTTAGGAGTCCCAGGATTCTTATTGTATTGCTTAATATATTATATGTTTTTACACAATTTAAATAAAATAACAAAAAAATTTATAGGCAAAAATTGAAAAAAATATTTTGCTGATATATGTGTTTATTATGGATAAAAGAACTAAATTTCTAAAATAAAAAAGTATACAAAATTTGCACTCTAATATCTCCAGGTACATATATTAGGTACATAATATCGTAAGTAACTTCAAATCTATACAAGTCAACAAGTCTCTCAAAATTCGACATATCAAACCTAAGCTTTTAGTTTTCTAATTTTTCTTTGAGTGTCATCATCTTTGTCTGAGTTCTTATTCAAAGATTTATTAGCAGACACTAAATCATTGTGCTTTTTAATAAAATTATTAAAAAAAAACTTTAATATGCCCTTAAACTAATTTTTTCAAGCTTTGACAATAGTTCTTCTCCACAAAAACACTCGCTAGAGTTATCTGAAGAAAAATTTTCGATATAAAACATTTTACAATAATTTATTAAAAAGAAACAAGTGATTTTGTGAATAAGTGAGATGGTTTTCAACTGACTGTAGTGGTCGTCAATAATTTTTTGAAAAATTACCCAGCACAAAGTTTAAAATATATTTCATTAAAGTGTAAGTTAACTACCAACTCATGTTCTTTTAACAGCTGTATCTTACTTTTTAAATATTTCACACTACCAGAGAGATTACTATCTGTTAACAATATTATACAAATCAGTTTTTTAATATTGCGAGGGTGTGGAACACATATTACCTTAGAATTGTAAATTGACGTGTATGCACTGGATAAACAAAGATGATGCCAACATTAAAGTGTATCCACCATATCTTCGATTCTTAGGTTACCTTTTCAAGAGACCTAATTGTTCAATAAGATATGACAACTGAACACATTTTTCACTCTCACTATCGAAAATGTCACTAAGGATGTCTATTACTTGATCAATCTTATCCAAGATCTTATCTTTTACCACTACTTTCCCGTTTGCAACATATTAGGTTTCAGTTTTATAGTTGGACCGACAAGGAACAACACTTAAAACACGTTCGCGGCATTGTTTATCTTATAGGTATTTTCTTTATAATTTACTCATTAGCCATTAATTATTTTAACACAGCCCACTACAGTCTTTTTCGTGGGCTGCGTTATTTAAATAACTTTGATAAAATTCACATAAAATTCGTGCCCGAATTAAAAAAAAATCGACGTAAACAAACATACCAAAACTGAAAACACACATGTTTTGTAATGACAGCGGGCCGTGAGGCGTTTTTTTGTGAGGGTCCTACGGTCACGTGATATTTCCGCACCCGGGCCGGTTTTTCTCGTGGGCTGCGGGATTGACTGTTGCCATTCCAGTTTGGGACGACCTCTTTTTCTGCGCCCTATTGGTTGCATTTCTGGGACGTGCTTTGGTAACCTTTCGTCGCCCATCCGTTGTACATGGCCGTACCAAATCAGTTGTCTTTTTGTGATGCCATCCGTTATGCTTCCCTCGATTCCCATTCTTTTCTTTATGATCTCATTTCTTATATGATATGTTCTAGATATTCTCATTGATCTTCTTATTGCAACCATTTCGACACTTTCTATTTTTGTTTTGTATTTTTCTGTTACGCGAGTCTCTATTCCATTCAACAGCGTGCTTTTTACCATTGTTTCATATATGTTAAATTTTACATTATTTTTTATCTCTCTGCTTCATAAAATACTGTTAAGACAACCAATAACCTTTTTTGCATTTACTATTTTTTTTTTCCAGTTCTTTACAGTCTGTTCCCGTCTTATCAAATGTGACACCCAAGTATACATACTCATTACATGGAGATATTGTTTGTCCATTTTCTAGTTCTAATTCACTTGATTCGTTTCCAATACATAAGTACTGTGTCTTGTCCATGTTCACTGTTAACCCCCACTTTTGGTATTCTTCCGTTAACTTTCTCATCATATACTCCATGTCTTCTTTATCATTAGCTACAATTACTTGGTCGTCAGCAAACTGTAGTGTGTATATGGTAAATCGGTCGTTAAGTTGTATTCCCATGCCATGTACTTTGCGTTTCCAGTTTTTTAGAGCTACTGCGATATATATTTTAAAAAGAGTTGGAGAGATACAACATCCCTTTCATTATCAGGAATTCTTTTGAAAGTCGATTTCCAATTTTAATTTTAGATTTTAACCCTTTGTATAGTTCTTTTATCGCTTTTATGTATGTATGATTGATATTAGTCTGCTCTAACACTGTCCATAATTTTTCTACTGGAACGGTATCTTATGCTTTTTGTAGGTCTACAAAGGTAATATGAGTCTCTATATTTCTGGCGCTCCTTTTCTCAATTACTTGTATAAGACAAAAAACATTATCACTACAAGATCTGCCTGCACGAAACCCACTTTGCTCTCTCTTCTTCCTCTTGTTCATGAAAATCATTATCTACTAGATCTCTAAGAATCCTACCGTACAATCTACTTAGAGTACTGGTTACTGAAATTCTTCTGTAATTGTTGCAATCCAGCTTGTTTTCTTTTTTATGTATTGAGGATATGAATGCAATTTTCCAATCATCAGGTACTGGATGTCCGTTTATGCATTGATTGATAATATATGTGAGATTTTCGAGTAGTTTCTCTGATCCATATTTAAGCATTTCAGCATATATTCCCCCAGGTCCGCTAGCTTTTCCGGATTTAAGCTTTTTAATACTATTCCTTATCATTTCTTTTTCGATGATTACTTCCTCTCCATGTACTTCTATGTCTCTCCTCGGAGAGGCTGCCAGATATTCGGGTCTCCTCTCCTGCAGCAGTCCCTTATAGTGTTCTGTCTATTGTTCTGGTTTGATGCTCTGGATGTTTACTTTTTCTTTTGTTGGGTTTTTTACTGTAGAAATGAATTTCCATACTTTAGAACTCTGCCTACCTCCTACGTGTGTATTTATATCGTGGCATTTGCGCTCGAACATTTTATTATTTTCTGTGCGTCTAAAATTTCTTAGCTGTCTTCTGGTATGCCTGTAGATTTCTAGGTCTCTTTGCTCTTTAGTACTGAGCCATTTTAAGTATGTGCGTTTTTTCTCATTGACAGTTTCCTGTATTTCTTCCGTCCACCACATCTTATTAGCTACTACATACTATACTATAGTAGTGTGAGCTATGGTGATCCTAATTTTTTCGAGAAAAAAAAAGTTGCTCTGATTTCAAAAAATTTTATATATCTTTGCGTTTCAGATGATTTTGAAACTTTTTTGTTGCGCCGTCTGTCTGTCTGTATGTCTGTCTGTCTGTCTGTATGTCTGTAACGACCAACGCGCATAACTCAAAAACCGCTTGGCCGATTTTAATGAAATTTGGTACCTGGGCTGGGTCTTGGGTCGAGATGGTCCCACTTAAAAATGAACAAAATCCACCGAACAGAAACCAAATAAAAGGGTGGGGGTTGATTTCAAAAATTAGAGTTTATGTGAAAATATGGCGTGTGTGATATCAAACGAAAGGTAATTGAGTCTGCAGTTAAACAAAATACATTTTAATTTATTTTAAAAAAAGGGTGGGGGTATATTTTAAAAATTAGAGTTTAAGTGAAAATATGGCATGTGTGATATCAAACGAAAGGTAATTGAGTCCGGAGTTTAACAAAATACATTTTAGTTTTTTGTTTTTTTTAAGGGTGGGGGTAGATTTCAAAAATTTGAGTTTAAGTCAAAACATGGCTTGTGTGGTATCAAACAAAAGGTAATTTAGTCTGGAGTTAAATAAAATATATTTCAGTTTTTAGTTATATTAGCTCACACGTACACTACAACTATAGTACCTAGTGTGAGCTTAGGGGCCCATATATTGGCAGAGTATTGTTATTTCTATTATCTTGGTATCCAACAGCTTCTTTGCTTACTTCCTTCAAGCGTTTTATTATGTTTGTATATATCTCTTCAAATGAGTGATCTGTGTTTATTAATTTTTCATCTAATCGGTTCTGATACAATCTTTGAGTACTTTCGATTTCTAGACTTCTAAAGTTGTATTTTTGATTGTCTTCGATGCATTCTAGATTTTCATTTTCTCTAATACTTTCGTCCTTATTTGTTTTTCTTACAGGGAATAATATTTTTGCTGTTACCAGATGGTGGTCAGATCCACAGGTAACACCACGAAGTGTGCGCACATCATACCACTTTAGTTCCGAGTGTTGTCCACCTATAGCATCATCAATGATTGATCTAAGATTTCTTGTTGGCTGAATCCAGGTATACCAATAAATATCCTTATGTTTAAAAAAAACCATTATTTATTTTTAGATTATGTGTTTCACACATGATAATATATCAGTCTTGAAAACACTTTTTTGTAAATATCTCAGAAACTAAAGCTCTTACGAAGTTTTTGGTTATAACACATATTATTTAGCAAAATGTATTCTATTGTAATTTCAGAAATAGTATATTGATACGATCCTCTGTTAAAAAGTTAGCATTTTTTTAAGTTTTAAATTGTCAAAAAACTCTCATTAGCATCAATGGATTTTGACCAAAATCTAATCAGCTCGTAAGAGTGTTAAACACTATTTTACCTGAAAATTTTATGAAAATCGATTTAGCGGTTTAGAAGCTATCGTGTTCGGACAGAAATAATATACATACACACAGACTGACAGACATCACGACGATACTGCTAGGTGAGGTCAAAATACACCCAAATAACACATGTTCGGCGTTATCTCAAAAAAAAATTCTTTGAAAATAATACCTTCTCTAGCCATTGCTACCCGGGCTAGGAAGGTAAAAATTCTATTAGCGTTGTTGTAGTTTTCGCTTTGTGTGAAATACGCCTCTTTTTCCCGGGCCGGTTTAGAGATCCTCATCCACCCCTGTTTACCCGTAACATACACCTACATATTATGGTCTTCACATGTCGAGTAAAAGCGGCAAAAGGCTGTTTTAAAAAGGCTTTCAAGGCAATTTACTATCAGATCGGTAAACAATTATCTTCAAATAAAATCTTTAATTGCCCTTCCCGGCCGACTCGAACCCAATTAATCCAAAAATCCAATAAAACGATCGGATTCAGTTAATTAATAATTTCAACCTACGAAGCGCAATTGTAGGCAGTTTATAATTAAGTGGGCGCAATCGAATTTTCAAGGTGAGAAAACACTGGAGAAAGAAAATCGCATTTTAAGTTGAGATTCGGAAAAACTTCATTTAGCTTGGCTAGAGCCTTGCACGGTAAAAAAATTGTCTTAGATCAACGCAAATTGCTTATTTTGAGAATATTTTCTTGATTTAGCACAACAAATGTTTTATTTTAATATAAAACAGAAATTGTTTTATTATAAATTGGAAATGAATTACAGTTCATTTCATAATTTTTGAGACAACTTTTTGCAACTTTTTTTCGTTGGCCAATGCTATTTGTTATGGTAAACAGCTGATGACTGTCAAAAAGTTATCTCAAAGATTATGAAATGAAGCATAATCAAAGGCACCGTTTTCTCTGAAAGCAATATATTGCCTCATTCAAAACCAAACACTTTTGATTCCAAAACAAATAATTTCCTTGACTTAAAATCGAATAGGGACAATTTCTATAGTTTTCTTTCAAGGTAATATCCTTTTTTAGAGTAAAAGGAAGTTTTTTCAAATTAAGACAAACCTAGATCTGCATTATTTTGTTTCAAGACAAATCTTTACTTGAAATCAAAAATTACTCTCTCAAATCAAAATATACGGAGATTTGTATTATTTTTTTCCAAGATATTATTTATTTTCTTAAATTTGAAATTTTTTACAATTGAGGTTATTTTCTAGAAGAGAGAATGCTAATTTCATTGATGCTAATACGTTTCTCGATACCTCAGCTTATTTTGCTATAGAAAAATATTGGTCACTATTAGGTTTTTTGCTAGTTAATTATGACTTGACAATTTTTATTAGTTAATAAATTTATAATTTATATATTTACTAGTTCGATTAGGAGCTTAATGCATATTGACCATTGTTTCTCTTATATAAACTGAATGAGATAACGAATAACGCATTTTACCTGGAATTAGCATCTTCTTTTCTAAAAAACAAATTCAATTTCTAAAATAGGTGGATATAGGTATTTATCAACTCCAGCTTCTACAATATAGCACCACTTCACACCTTTGGAACGTTGACTATAAGGCCTGCGCTAAGTATTGGTATTCACAAAATATCAAGTCTTTTGTATTACTACGTAGGTGATTTGATGTGTGAGGATTAAAAAATGAAACAAATGCAATATATGTATGAAAATAAAAAAATATTTTTTTTATTCTGTTCGAAATGTAACGCAATAACAACCACATTTTTGCTTCACATCACGTTAATAACTAAGCGCGTAAAAGTGTTAAAACTTATCCAAGACAAATGTTAGGAAGATATATCGATTCAAGACAACACGAGTTTTTTTTTTTACTTCAAGACAAAATAAATGCCTTAGGTTGTTTTGGTTCAACGCGCGGCATATTTTTTGTTCTTTCTATTTTCCTTAAAGGTAGCTTCGATAAAAACTAATTTCTGTTTTATTTTAAATAAAATTAATGACTAATGACAATAATTCCTAATGACTTATATCCTAAAGACTTATATGAAGACAATCCGCTTTGTTACAAAATGGAGTATCGTCGCCCAGATGCGAAAACCTCGTATCTTACATACAAATAATACGAGTTTCATTAAGAATATGAATTCATATTCCATCGATTTCAAAACCTAGTAACTTGATTAGGTACAAAGAGCATGCGCTGCGCTAAATATAACTTCCTCGTCTCTCGTGAGCGAAATAAGTCAAATGTTAAAACCTCATATTTCTCATTTCCTGAAAATTGTGGTTTTTTGAGATACAAGATTTCAACATCTGAGCGACGGTATACCGAAACAACACAATTAATGAAGAAAAATAAAAATATCAAGAATAAACGCTGCGTTGAACTAAAAAGAAATATTTTATTTCAAAATAAGTTGTTTTAAGGTAAAACAATTTATTTAAAAAAAAACGTGTTTTCATTCATAGACAAAAATTTTTACCGTGACAAGTGGGCATAAACTTGTATTCCTAAAAAGTGTAGTTGCGACATTATTGGTCAACCGAACCGAACCGAACCGAATTTATCTAGTTTCAGACAACATTCAAACAAGGAACTCCTTTAATTTATACTGAAGCTTTTAACACGGATCACTGTTAGGTGATCCGTGCTTTTAATAAACTATAATAACTTGAGGACAATTTATAAGAACCCATTTTTTCTTGTCTCAAGACCTTGCCGTGTCGCGGGTACAGAGAGGGGTTATAAATGCACGGATTATCGAATATTAGGTAACGCATTGGATTTGACCAATCTTAAAGCGGCAAATCTAAAATGGCCGCCGTTCCGTCTCTTTAAAACATTAAAATTTCCTTTTCTGGTTTATAAATGTCAAGTGCCTGTTAACCCGTGTTTTTGTTTATTTATGTTTTTGCCAGTTTTTTTAAATTAAATTTCGAATAAAATTTAACTGTCAAGAACTGTTCTGGGTCTAAATACTCGTACATGTTATTCTTTCTATTAGAGTAGAGAAAGTCCGAGATTTGCTTCCTTTTCCAATAAAAACACAACAAAAATAACAACAACTGACAGTCTCTTCCATTTTGACAATGCCGCGATAAAATCAAAGGGCTGACTCTTTTCAGTTTCTTTCTAGTGATTTTGGCACACCCGGCAAAACCGAACCTTGGCGCCTGCTTCCAATTTTTTCAGTTTTAATTTTTTAATTTGCATATATTTTTTTTTGTGGAAATGTCTGGCAAACGTATACATTTTACATTTTCACAACCTTTTTTGGGTGTTTTTTTGACATGTTGTCTAAACGTATACAGTTTTACATTTTTTAAACATTTAATACGTATTGTTCTGACATTTTTTGTAAACGTAAGATTATTTTAGCATTCAAATGTTATATTCAATATTTCCCATAAGTACCTACTTTCCAATAAATCCCAATAAATCTTACATTTATCTAGCATTGCATGAAAGTTATGAAAATTTTTATGTATTTAGTTGGTTCCTTGCCTTAAAATTAAAACCTTGCAATGGGGAATTATATTCTGACCCAACCTTCATCATTAGAGGTCTCCAAAACCCCCTACAACGAATTCTGGACAGTTCTACACCTTTTAGAAATATGTTTTACGTGTTTATTATGGCCAAAGTTAAGTACCTAGTTTTTAAAGCAATCTATCAAGAGAAAATAGTACCTCTAAATTATCAATTAAGAGACGTAGAGAAAAACTATTTCAAAAAAACAAACATTTTTACTCAATCAAAAACCAAAATATTTACATTCCTTGCTGTTTTTGATTTTTAGCTCCAAAATGAAATTTTACGGGTTTATTTAAATTGCGCGTCGATCGAAAATTTTTGGAACGATGAGTAATTTTTTTAAAAAAGTTACAAAACTGTTTGCCTGATCCGTTTTACCTAATCAAGTAAAACGTCAGGCAAATGTTACGTGTAGACCCGCCCTTAAAATGATAACAGAAAACTGGCGTCGCGGCTGTAAATTGAGCTTAAATTTGTATCCCTAAAAAGTTTAGTTGCTGCTTTATTGGTCAACCGAATCGAATTTACCTAGTTTCAGACAACAATCGAACAAGGAACTCCTTAAATTTACACTGAAACTTTTAATCAACCATAATAACTTGAGGACAATTTAAAAGAACCCCTTTTTTTTGTCTCAAGACCTTGCCGTGTCGCGGGTACAGAGAGTAGGTCAGTGGCGGATCCAAGATTTCCTAAACGGAGGGGCCAAATGCACGGATTATCAAATATTAGGTAACGCACTGTATTTGACCAAAGTTAAAGCGGAAATTCCTAAATGGCCGCCGGCCGTTCCGTCTTTTTTTAACCAATAAAATTTCCTTGTCTGGGTTATAAATGTCAAGTTCTTGTTAACCCCTTTATTTATATTTTTGCCAGTTTTTTTTAATTAAATTTGGAATAAAATCTGACGAAACTGTTCTAGGTCTAAATACTTTTCTCTTTCTATTAGAGTAGAGAAACTCCGAGATTTGATTTTTTCCAACAAAAACACTACAAAAATAAGAACAACTGACAGTCTCTTCCATTTAGACAATGCCGTGTTAAAATCAAAGCTACAGTATTTTTACACTTATTTCTGAAAATATTTCGCAAACGTATACATTTTATATGTTTACAACATTTTTTGGGTGTTTTTTTGACATGTTCTATAAACGTATACAATTTTACATATTTTCAACATTTAATCCGCAACATTATAATTTCCATGTTACTACACTTTTTTACGTTTCCAATAAATCTAAACAAATCTTACATTCAAAATGTTTATGTATTTAGTTGGTTCATGTCCAACCTTGATTAGAGGTCTCCAAAACCCCCTAATTCGAGGGTTGTCTTTTAAGTTTTGCAAGTATTCTCCACGAAAATTAATGCATTCTTCTATACCCTCAAACCAGTTGTAAAAGCTTTTATTCCACTCGTTTGTTGGTTGTCAAAATTGCATTCTTGAAGGCGTCGACTGCTTCCTCTGGCGACTGAAATCTTTGACCCCGCATTCCATTCTTGATTTTCGGAAAACTATGTTTTTTGTGCTTTGTGCGAACTTGCATTTTCTTGGTGGAGGATAATTCGTCGTTCGGGGACTTTCGGCAAACAAATGGTGATGCACCAATAGGCAGTAACAGTCCTTTAATATTCCAGAGGCATTGTTGCTTTTGAGACCGTCTTCACTTCGAGAACGGATGACTTTTGTTGGCTTTCCTTCATTTTGGAACACCCAAACAGACGACGACTTATTTTTGGGTTCATATAAGTAAATCCACGATTCATCACCACTTACAATGCTCTACACATTTTTTGAGTTTTCTGTCTCAAAGCGGTCTAGAGGTTTCTGATGCCAATTCACCCTAGCTTCTTTCTGTTCTTCGGTTTACAGATGCGGTTTTCAGCGGGAATCTAATTTTCATGCAAATTTTTTTGAAGTGAGGTCTTTGAAATCCCCAATAGAGCCTCAATCTCGCGATATGTCACATGTCGATCTTCCCTGATGAGCCTGCGCACAGCATCGATGTATTCCTAGGTAACAGCTGTTTTTGGCCTTGGATCGTCGCTAAGGCTAATCCGTCCACCGTTAAATTCTCTATACCAACGAGAAACTGTCGACTTATATTATTATTCATTAACGAAAAATAAATCAACTCGGCAAGCCATTCTTGTTAAGATAATTTCCTTCGAAATTTCTAAAAAGTTATAGCTCGAAAATGTTCTCGGTTTAATTTAATTTTTCGACTGATTTCTTAACTTTAAAAATTCACTGACGTTTAATATTTAGGTTAAGTAAAGATTAAGGTTAAGTAATTAGTAAAGTAGTAAAGACATTCGATCAGTTTCGCCCTCTATGTTCCTGTATGCAACTTATAAAAGACAGCCCTCGTGTCATTGAGTTCTGGACAGGTCTACATCTTTTAGAGAAGTGTTTTACGAGTTTATTTTAGTCCTAAGTTAAGTATTTAGTTTTTAAAGCAATCTTCCAAAAAAAATAGTACCTCTACCTTATCAATTAAGAGGCGTAGTTTTATTTTTAAAAAAAACATTTTTACCTACTCAACTAAAAACCAAAATATTTACATTCCTTGCTGTTTTTAATAAGTTTTAGCTCTTTTTGGAACGCCAAGTAATTTAAAAAAAAATTAAATAACTGTTTTCTTAAAACTTGCGGTTAATGCATTTTATTTTTATAACTAGAACTAATAAAAAATGTTTATGATATGGAGGACGGGGCCCGGGCCCGGGCCCCTCTGGCCCCTCCCTGGACCTGCCACTGGAGTAGGTACGACGGCGAGTAAAAAGGTTAAAATATGTACGCCCTTCATTTGCATTGTATTGTAAAGACAAAATAATGCCGTGTTCTCTACTTCTTCTACACGAGACAAGATAAATGGTTTGGATTTTTATTAGCGCAACAAGTTGTATGAAGCTTTTAAAAATCCATTGTATATAATTTTAGTATAAAACGTCGCCGTGTCGACAGTTTTACCAGAAACTATATAGTACAATGTATGATCCAAGGACGCAATAAAAGTGGCTAGGGGGCTTGTCCCCCCAAGCTCAAAATTAGCCCCCAAGCCAAATAAGCATAATATATCAGGGGCAAACTTACCGAAACTAGTATTTGGTATACCAACTTTTTTCCAAAATGTTTTGCAATGTTTTATTATTTTAATAACATAATAAAGCATATTATTATGTAAGTCATCCGGACCATTTTTTATTAAAAAGTTTTACAGTAGTAGTCACTGGCGTAACTACAGGGGGGCCTAGGAGGTCCGGACCCCCAGAGCTTTCCAGGCCTTCCCTTCCCAGAAAAATGTAGGAACCATATACAGGGTGTCCCAGATAAAAGCAACTACATGGGGATTTCGGAAACGGTAAAAGATACGAGTTTGTTTAAATGAGAAAAAAGTTGCGCTATTCAAAGCCCACTCAGGTGCTGTATCAATATTAAAGATATCTACAGAGGTTACTAAAATATTGAGCAAAAACTAAAAATTGTGTTAGAGACGGTATAATTTTCAGAGATTTTCTTTCAGATAAGGCCGAAAATGTGTTATTTGTCTGTCCGTGTGTGTGTATGTCTGTCTGTAACACGATAGCTCCTAATACGCTGAACCGATTTTCATGTAATTTTCAGTTTTGAATCAGTTTGTGGAAAAATGGGTTATTACACATTATAGACAATAAAATTTTCATTTAAATGATTTATAGCATGCTTCAGTCAAAATTGCAACTAACATTTTAGTGGCGTCCGTAAAAGATATGCGTTTTCGTAATTTTTTAAGATAAGAAATACAAATTGGCGTCGTTAAAAATTAGATTTCCAACGTTACTCTTTTTAGTTATACATCATTTGACAGAAAATTTTATTCTCTAAAATAAAATGTTATACATAGATTTTCTTAAAATGTTTTTTTTAAATATAGGGTCAGTGCACCAGTGAATGAACGAATAAGAGAATTTTGAACTTTGGGTTATGAAATAAGCTAGATGATTTTGACAAATCTGTTTAAAAATTGCATGCATAGGTAGATTAAACTATTTTAAATAATAAAAAATAAATAAAAGTTAATTCAGTGAATTCTAATCTGTCATTTTCCAAGTATTTTCTTAATATTGTAAAAAACTCCAGTAAATGAACAGGCATCTCCAATTACTGAACATTAAGGAACCAGTGAATGAACATATGAGGTTTTTTCGTAAAAAGTGATAGATCAGAAATGAAAATTGACAGATCTAGGATAAAAAGTAAAAGACCATGGAAAATACTTTAATAAAAGGAAAACCTTGGAAGAAAGTCGAAAAGTGTGAAAAATAGCGTACAACTTCACAGGAGGAGTTTCTTTTATGCCTTGAAAATTTGTGGCCCTGGCTACGCTCGTGTTAGTAGTAGTAGTAGTGCTGTGGGGTAGGCTGTAGGCCTGGCAACTAGGCCCATGAAGCCCCCTTTTCGCCAACCCCCGGGCGTCTCCCCTACTGCGTTCTTCCTTCGCTAAGGAATCTGCCCGTCTTCTGTACAAAGGTCAGAATATCGGGCCACCTCAGATTCAGAAGGTCTTCCGTCTCAAAGGCCTCCTCTTTGAATACCTCCCTTCGTGCCTCGTTGCATGGTTCACATGATGAGAGGAAATTCGCCGAGGTCTCGTCCTAGTCCCAACATCGCTCGCACGTCGCGTCCTCCTTTACTCTCATCTTTGCCAAGTGTCCTTGTAGTGTCCGGTTAGGACACCCACTATGGCTCCCACCTCTCTTCGTCTCTTCGTCTTCTGTGGATACTCCTGTCACTTACTTTTTCGCCTGTCTGGCGTTTCCTGTGTTGGTCCATTCCTGTTGTATCTCTTTCTGGGTCCACTCTGTTAGGGCCGACTTCATTTGCCCTCTTGTGAGCCCCAGGAAAGACTCTGGCCCGAGGCATTTTTGCCGGGATCCTCCCCTGGCGAGTTCGTCCTACGCTCGTTGGAAACTTTTCGCCTCAGGAAAAAAAGCGCCACTGTTATCTTTGGTACACTATTATTCTCAAAAGTATATAATAGTATTTATACCAAGAGATAAAAGTTTGTGGCCCGAGCAGAGGGAGAGCTGCAGTTCGTCTGAAGGTAAATAGACACTTTTATCACAAGCTTTGTAGGCTATTTCTCTACTTTTTCATTTAGTTTGTTTTTCTATTTTTTTTGTGCTTTTGGGTTTCGACTTTTTTTTATTTTTGTTTTTATTATTTTATCTCTGATCAGTAACTTTTTATCCCGGGGTTAAAAAGTGACACTTTTATCCCTAATATGCGGTATATTTTTCATTATCAAAGTGAGAAAAAATGGTAGACAGCAGTTAGTTTAACAGTCTCACAGAAATTAAAAACGTACAATATAAAAAGTAAAAAACAGCCAAGGTTTTATTATTGAAAAATACCGTCTTTTATAAAAAAAATAACAAAATGTAGTAAGTATTAGTAGTTATTAAGGGAACACAACTTACAAAATGTTAATATAAAAACAGCCATCAGAACAACCAGCGCTAAAATTTTCTTTACAATATTCTGATACTGGAACATTTGGTTTTGGTTGTAAGTTTTTTTAAAGGGTCTTTCATCTGTTGTCAGAATGCGCTTGTTTTTGGTTTTGTTTCTTTTATCTCTTTATCGTTGACGTTTTTTTTTGGTAAGCTTAATCAGTTTTTTTTAAGAAACAATTTTCACCTTTGCTTCTTCGTTTTTCGTTTCTCTTTTCAGTTTCTTCTTTTTTATTTCATCTTCATTTTCTGTCCTTCCCGTTTCTTTTTCGTTGTGTGTGTAAAAACAGCAAATATTGTTATTTTGATTTTAACTTTTTTTCTGTACAAACCTACCATTAAAAATGCCAGGATGGTTTAACTGGTTCAAATATATTTGAAAAAGAACTGGTATAATTAGACCAAAATTCCAGTAAATGAACAAATGAAGACCAGTGAATGAACACCGTTCATTTACTGGAATACTACTTAAAATGACAGAAAAATATTTAAATTTGGAAGCTTGCTTCATAAAAAATACATACTTTAAGGCCTAGTTTTCTTGTTTTATGCAAATATGCAAATACCCATTGAATGAACATCTTGTTCATTGACTGGATTTTCTAAATATCTGTGTACTAGTAATTGAACATGCAAATATTTTGAGCATACATTACATTAGGCTGAGTTTAATTTGAAAAACTTGGTCCTGCATTACCTATAATTACTGCCAAACACCCAAAATGTACGAAACTCTCTTTATAAATGCAGAATCCATAGTTCTATAAATCACCACTTTTAGCTTACCTTAACAAAATATGGCTGCCTGGCCCCTGCACTGAAACATCGACTACATGCATTAAGTGCCAAGACTACACTAACGGATTTTTCCAGCGCGTCTAGTGAAAAAACACTTACGAAAGAAGTTAGTTCGCCATATGACAGAAACAGAAGAAGATTTAAAAGCGTATCGTCTTATTTTACCGGAAAATAGAGCAAACTGTTCATTTAATGGGTGCTGTTCAGTTACTGGTGCACTGACCCTAATTTTAATTTACGAACGTCATTGGAGCATTATCCACAATCTTAACCGCACTCTGATACACATTTTAAATGAAAATTTCATTGTCTACAAAAAGTATTTTCCTACTTTTCTTCCTAAAATTCTTTGATTCGGAGAAAATTGGTTAAAAATGTTGGTGTGTTTATTTTGAATGACATGTGCATGTGGTTGATGCTAAAGTGTACCTATCTCTGGAAGAGTATTACACCCGATGCCCACCTACGACATTCTCGTGGGTGCCCGCTCACGCATCATATGTTCTAAATATGAAATGTTATGACAGTCAAACCCGGTTCCCACCGACGACTTTCTCGTGCGTGCCCGCGCACACGTCACATGACTGTCATAAGCCCGCGCACGCGTCACATGACTGTCATAACAATTTATATTGAGATCATGTGACGCGCGAGCGGGCACCCACGAGGAAGTCGTAGGTGGGAACCGGGTGTCATGAGACGCGTGCGCGGGCACGCACGAGAAAGTCGTAGGTGATATATAAATATCTTGTTTAGGTCTTTTAATGGGCTTTAAACTTTCTATTGACATAGTCGGTACTTCTTGAGTAAAAACTGACAAAAGAAAAACAGTCGAAAATTCAAGATGATGAATCTTTTTGACAATGTTCCTGAAAGAAGATGGGTCGGAGCGCCCAGTCTTGATTTTATGTTTTTAAAAACTTTTTTATTTTATTTATGTATAATCAGCCGCCATTGAAATTTTCAGAATGCTCAAGGTAGCCAGAGTTAGAGTCCCTGTATGTTGATATATTTGGATATATTATTAATATATCCAAATATGTCAACATACAGGGACTCTAGCCAGAGTGGCATCAACCCAAGGAGGTTGAATAGGGGGGAGGCGTCATGCCTGTTTTCAAAACGGTTTCACTTTCGCCACATACGTCAAGTCAACTGTTCGAGTTTTGCGAGCGGTTTTTGTTGGGTTTTAGTAATTTGGTTGAATTTTTTGGATATCTTGAAGAAAATTGTGACATTTAAGAATGGCTTCGTATGCAGTACGTAGCTGTAGAAGTCAATAAGGCGTCTATAAATAAATAATTAGTGGAATAGCATTTCATAGGTAATGGTAAACATAATACAGGCCCGTACTATATAATTTAATATATTTTTATAATAGTACAATTAGCATTACATGTAGGTATAATTTATAAAAACTAAGACTATCATATATTCTATGTGCCTCAGAACTAACACTTGCTTGAGTCCAAAAGTTGGTATTAATCGAGATCTTTATATTTTATTTGGTTTTTTTTGCTAATCAATATATTTGCGATGAAGATTGGGGTTTTTTTGGGATCAGCAACTCGTTTTTGGTAAAAAATTTATTGTACATCATACACCCTGTATGATGTTCTCTGGGTCACCATTAAAATCGATGTACATTTTTTGTGCCTCAGTGTATACCAGTTTTTATTTAGAGTATGATTTTTCCCTTCATTTTTATATCAAAAAGTTATGCTTTCTTGCTTGGAGCAACGGCTGTCGAGATTTTTGCATTTGAATTTTTTATTGCATGAGTAAAAATTTTGTGACATGTTTAATTCACGTCTTCTTTCCTTGATAACATTTTTACCAATTAACATTAAAAAAAAAAGAAATGGGAGGGCATTTTTTGTGACAAGCGATTTGATTTCGGTGAAAATATTACAGGGTGTTCTCTGGGTTGCTAGCATTACATTAAAAATGAGTGTAACTTCTTTGTGCTTCGGTATATACCAGTTTTTTTTAAATACTATTTTCCCCATTATTTTTCTATAAAAAAGGTAAAATGCCTAAATGTCGCCCGAGTAACGGTTTTTAAGATATTTGCATTTAAAGTATTTATTGCATGGGTAAAATTGTTGTTAAATAAAAAGTTTAAATGTAAAAATTTCGAAAACCGTTGCTCTTTTTTTAAATAAAAAAATATATATACCAAGGCACAGAAAATTTACACCGATTTTAATGCAATGGTAGTAATCCAGAGAACGCCCTGTACAATATACACAAAAATTTTTATCAAAATCGAATAGCGGATTCAGAAGTGCTTTTCCTGTGTTGGTAATGGCTATATTATAATATATACCAGTATGTCAAGTGGTACAATTTTAATAATAATAATAATACTAAAAAAGACGCTTTTGTCCAAACTTTTCACCTATTTTTTCTCACTCCTATTGACAGCCGGATCTCGTCCATCCCTCCATTTAATAAAGCGTATATTTTATATGTAGGAATCTCTTTTAATAGCGATACAGTATTAAAAAAATTTATTATAGTCCGGCTCTGGGATATTGGTGCCAGGATTAAGGTCACTCACAGCAAGCTTTACAGGTAGCGAAGCATAACTCTAATTTTCTATTTTTTGGTTATAATTTTTGACATGTTTTCCTCGGTTTCGCATTGGCGGCTCGTTGTTATCTTAAAAATTTGGTTTTAACACAGTCTAAAGATCTATTTAATAATGATACAGTTTCAAGTTTCAAGTTTGCAGCATAACTTTTTAATTCTAATTACATAAATATATATAGTTTAGGTACCTTCATACTGTGTAAAACAACATGTTCAAAATAAAACAGAACCGCCAATGCGGAACCGAGGAAAACATGTCAAAAATAATAACCAAAAAATAGAAAGCCTGACGTTAGCTTCGCTTCCTATAAAGCTTGCCTTTACGATGAGTGTCCTTAGCCAGGATAGGCTCCGCCTAGTGCAACCACTTTTGCTAGTGTGAGCATTTCTATAAATTATGCTGATACGAGTTAATATAGGCTTAATGTAATTTTAGAGGCGACCCATTTATTTTGTTTGTTTTATTAAAAATTAAATAAACAAATCAAGGGTTTCGCAGAGCAGGCAAAGCGGCATCATTTTAAATAATATATCGATATGATTATAGTATAGAAGACGATGGTTTGAGTTTTTAGTTTAATAAATAGCTTTGAAAACGAATATTGTGTGGTTTCTTACAGTAGGCAGATTGAATTGATGCAGCGGCTCTTCCCTATTCAACCTCGTTGCATCAACCGAATTCTTAAATTAGAGCCCTTTGACTACTAAAATCAGCAATACAATTTTCTATATACCTCAAATCCGGGTTACGCCCTTTAATACGGCCAATTATCTTTCTGACTACTAGTTTGTAAATGGTGCGTGTCCAGTTAAGAATTATTCTAAGACTTGGATTTGTGGCCTATTAAAATGCGTTGGGTGACATTTGTGGCAGCTTAAAGACGTTGCCGCCATTTTGTGACACTGTAATTAGAATAATAACAATTTGCCAGCTTGTGACACAACAAAACCACTAAATAATTAAACAAATATCTGGAAGCAGAACTGTATTTTCCAGCTAAGTAAAACATTGATATGCCCGGTAACTTTTATACAGTGGAGAAGGGGGGGTTCAGAAATAAGAAAATTTTACGTGCGCCACAGTGTTTAATACCAATGTTTTACAAAGAAGATCTTAAATAAAATACAGTTCAACCCAAACACTGTAGCCAAACAATGAAATTCTACCTACTTCCGAGGCTTCCAGAGGATTTGCGTAATAAAACAACAAAAAAAATTGACTACTAAACAAGATAAAATTCTAAAAGATTGAATTAAGATGACAAAATTAGAAGCACTTTACAGGTAAATGGACTCCTTTAACAGGTCATAGTGTACCTACATCTGAGTCAGTAGTGTGAGACTCGGTTATATAAATGATTGTTAAAAAAAATACACTTCCAAAATCGTTCCATCATAGGGGAGATCTGGACCAAATATCTGCTGTCATCATTCTACGTTGGGTAGAATGAGACAGACAGCAACCCAGTCCGAGATCCACCCCAGGTAAAACAGTGTAAAGAAACCGCTAAAACATATAATCTCATCTCTCTTTTGTCTCCGCAAAGTTGGCCATTGGGTTGTACAAATAATACAAAAAAAATTAGTTCATCTTGTATAATTCAAATTGGAAACTAGGGGTAAAAATAGCAAATTATTATGAAGAAAAAATAAAGGTGAAGCCAAGTTGAAACAAACTCTTTCAATGGTACAGTACAATTCAGATAAATAGTTATGCCGCAAAATTTTGGTCATGACGTCATACCTTATCTTGCGTTTACAAGAAAAGCAAAAGTTGTACTTAACGATATATGGAAAATTATATGAAAAGAAAAATTATATCTAAAGCTTGCTCCTACCTTGGTCCTTGATTATTGTATGAATAAATGTGTGTTTTAGTTTATAAACCTGGAGTTGTTTCCAGACATTCCCCTACTACTGCTGCTCTGGTTTGTTCTCCTCCTGCTACTCTCGGGTCTCCTGCTCTGCTCGCGCCTTCCCTCGTGCTCGCTTAGCACATGATGTTAGGCCAGCACTTTGGTCTTAAAAGGTTGTGGGATTCTTGCCCGAGCGTAAAACCCTGTGAAAAATGAAATGTTTCAGTTTCCTGGAATTCGTCTATTTTGCACGAAGTTCCCCTACACCGAGTAATTTAAATCGAGAACCCCATGTCGACTCAATAAAATAAAGCAGATTTAAACAGATGAACTAAAATAACCCTAACGTACCTTTCCCAGGGTTACAACTGGCTCGTCGATGGAACAGAACCTCGTTCCACCAGTACAACTGTCCCGTCGATGGAATGGACGGTGCTGTAACCAAAGGAGAAAACAATATATAGTTTTTATCCAACACGTGGTTAAAAGAAAAATATAAAAACGCCAACAATTCCCCACGTCTTTTGTCAAAAAAAAAAGTACATTTTACACGAAAAATAATTACAATTTGGGAGGCAAATATTATCTTGAAGAGTCCTCAAATAATAAAAAAAATGAAAAAAATAAAATCGAACTTACCACTGCTCTTCCCCGTACAAATGGCGTAGGCCGACTTAAATCCCCCTCAAAAGGGTGCGAGCGTCACTCTAGGATTCGCCTAAACACGACGGACTCACTTCTACAGTTTCTGGGATATCTCCTGCAATCGCTGCAGTGCCAAAAACCAAAAACAAAGGCGATCCCAGAAACTGTTGTCGACCCAGCCAAAATTCGTTAGCAAGAGACAAAGCACTTTGTCGAGAACAAAAAAATGAAGCCACCGGAAGCCGTTCGTAGATTTGGTGGGGAGTGGGGACAGTAAAACGCAATACCAACCTAATTTTCCCGGTTAAATTCAAATAAAGGATGCAAACCTATTTATAAAAAAAACTTTTTCGCAAAAAAATCTCTTACTTTGGTTGCAAGACTGGAAGAAAAACCCGCGGTTTTCAAACCAACCAATGAGGAAATACCTGAATAGTTTCGTACCGGTATATATGGGCCAGCACCGACCAAGGGGATAGAAAGTACGTAAAACGCGCATTGAGGTGTTGTCGGATCTATTTCCACGGTTGGAATTTTTATAACAAGGACGTCGCCATTTGCCTACCGGACCCCTGCCAACATATCAAGTAGGAGAAGAATAACCAGACGGACTGTAAGAAGCTCAGCATTGAAACCATCAACTGTAAAATCAATTACTGAAGATCAGGGCATGCATCAAACCCAGGAATATTCGAACACTCAACCAATTCCCATATGAGTAAAGCTATACTGAGTGTAGAATTTAGTTGTATTTTAGTTACAGTCTTAGTCAAAAGTTTCCTTTGCTCTTTATAAATGTTTTCTCTAAGATTCATATGGTTTGACGCCATTTTTGTAAAACATTTCTACATTAATAAAGTTGTTTCTGAACCTGAACCTAAAAATACACACTGAACCTAAAATACACACTGAACTACTTAAACTCGGCACAAGAGTGTTCAGATGTTAACTCACACGATTTCGTTTATTCCTTTAGTCCTGGTTTTTATCCCTCGTTTATCTCCCATTTACAACTCGTATTTATTTTATCTTCTCCTCATCAAATTAATAAAGATATCAAAGGGGCGGAGCCTCGATTGTTACTGGTCAAACCGTGGACCTAAATATGTTTTCGTGCTATCACAACTAGCTATGAGGTTCGGATTGTCCCAATATCCTCGAGAATAAACGTAAGGGAATGAAATGTTCATCTAAATGTTTCCTTCCTGTTACCGAAACCATTTGTGATGCGGCAACGCCGCCATTCCCCAGCTGTTTAATTTCATAAACGTCAAAGAGAATTACGAAGGGCAGATAAACAAAACAATCGAAAGTTTTTATGTGATTTTTAAAGAACTGTGATCTTAAATTCCAATTACGATGTCCAGATAATGCGATGTGCGTAGTGTCCACAGTAATTCGATGGAATGCCTCCTTTTAAGGTAACTTCCTAGACATTATATACTAGACATTATATAACCTCCAAACCTAGCTCTATGAAATACCCTTAATTTGTGTACAGAAAGACGAGTCGAAGAGCCTTGATTATTTGCCTAAATAAACAAATATGTAACGTTGCCTTAAACGTAAAAATGACACGTTACAGATTTTACCATTTTTTACTAAATTGCATAGTAAGTTTTTATTTTTAATTTAAAAAAGTTTACAACCATTATTATTATTTACTTACTATTAAAACATGTAAACCAAGAAAACATGAAAAAAAAATGCAAAATGCGATATTAATAAATTAATTTAAGCAAATAAGAAGTATTTTATTTAATTATTTATGTCTTGTCTTAAAAAAACTAAGTAAGTTATAATTAGATATTCAATTTTGCTGATTTAAGAACTTAATAATCTCATTTTGCCTTAGTAGAGTCGGTAAAAACCATAGACTTTAAAATAAAGATAGACCACATCTTTAAAACGCATAACGAAGTACTCAGAAAATGAAATTATACTTAAATAAATACCTGTTTATAACAAGTTCGCTGCTATGTGAAAACTTCGGTCTATTAGACCCAAAATGTAGCTGTTTTAATCGCCACAATGGCCTGTAAGTCCGAGATGCTGTTTCGACACATTTGCCAACGCGGTCTATAAGACCGAGCCTAACATTGAATTCTGTTTTGGCTGAAAAAGCTTGGCGCCAAGGTATCTTTTTATGTGCGCCCCCTGTTTATGTGGCGTTAGTGGAATAATTACACATTATGCGTAGCAGCGAACGCGTTAAATATCGAATCTCGGCTCTCATCCTAGACTTAATTTTTACCTTCCTAGCCCGCGCAGCAATGGCTAGAGAAGGTATTATTTCGGTGTATTTGGACTTATTTTAGCAATATCAACGTGACGTCTGTCGGTGTGAATTAGAATGTATAAATAAAAAAAATATACAAAGATTATTAACAGTGCACACAATTTTTGGCCTCATGGGGGGGTTTAAACCCCTAAAGCCCTCCCCTAGCGCTATTCGCCTGTTGCTAGTTAAAGTTTATTTTTCACAAATTTGCGAATTGCATAGTATTCATATTTGGCAGAATTTCTTTTAACCTAGCCACGCACACGCTGCATCGCACACAACCAAGACGACAGGCGAAGAAACCACGCGATGCCATGGTCTTTCTCTCCTATTCTCCCAACGCCTTTCAAGATTTAAAAAGCCTTTAAAATCCCTATAGCCACTCCCAACTAACATTTATAGAAGCGGCTACATGTTCTAAAGGCTTTGCTACTTTCTTATAGTAGAAATGTGGTGATCCCAACCAAAATTGTTACTTTTTAGTTCTAACTACTATTTAGTATCAGGAAATAGTAGATGTTTTGTAAAAACGACCCTCTAAACTACTTCTTAGGATTGTTTCTTGATAGTCGATTCTGATAGTCTTCTCTACCACAATAGGACGTTGCTAAAGTTTTACTTTCTTTTTAGTCGTTAGTTCGTAGTCGCCCTGACTTTTATATCCTACTTAATTACCACTGGAAAGTTAAGCTTCATTGGAGTCCCAAACAAGTGTATCCGACAACTACATTATAACTTTAATTTTTACCACAAAAGTTTGTGTCATCATAGTAACATCTGATGTAACAATGTAGACAAAATAACTTTTTGGATCAACTTTAAAGCCGCAACTACATTGACTTTTTTTTAATGTCGATCTTTTAAAGTAATCTCTCCTTCCTGTTTCTACTATGAAAACGTAGACTTTTTGAAGTCGCATCTTGGTCGCACAGATTCTTAACCCTACTTTTTGTAGCTCCTTTTATAATATGGGAATATTAGGAATGGTTTTGCAAATATTTTTTTAACTACCTTGAGCAGTCTATTTTTTCGAGCTCATTGCTTGACCATTTTTCAAAACAATCAAAATGCAAAATATTGATCCAAAGTATCGAGTACCGCACACGGCTTTTAAGAATTCCCTGGTCCATGCTTAATCTCCATCCTTAATCTTTTACGCTACTTTTGTTGCTGTTCTATTCTTGTACTGTCTTTACGGTCGTTCGTGGTTTGTGCTGTGGCACCACCCTATCGCCATCGTAACCCTCTTGTGCGGACTAAACCGAATTCGTTTATCTATGCCTCTTGTGCTGACGTGTCGTGTCTCACTGTGATTCATTTTATGTGTTGAGATTGGGTATTTGTTTTTTTGGTTTTCTTCAAATTTGTGCTGTTGTTAAAGCTTGGTTTGAAGTGAATAAACTTAAATTTGTGCTGTGTTTTGTGCCAGGCTTTATTGCAATAGGTCCCTAATATCTAATTTATGCACGGCCCCTAAAATAACCTCTGGGATATGCTAGACTTCATCTAGGAACTTTTGCGCTGTTTGCGGCTAATAAAAAAACAAGTTAGATATATCGTGGTTACATGCGGATTTCTAAGCGATCTAACAAGTCTCAGAGATTGTTTTTTTACTTATAGGGCTTATAATAATAAAAATTACTGAATATTGACAATGCCAAAATATCTAAAAACAATAAAAAATACTACATACGAATTGTGAGAGCAATGTGTAAATAAAAAAAGTAACAATAAGTTGATTTCATGGATGTGACTACGTTCTTTTAGTTCCTTGACCAACACTTCCTAGAAATTCTAGAAAAGGGATCATGCTCTCGACTGCAACATACATTTTTAAAAAACTCTTTTTATTGGCACTTCATTTATTGTTCTAATGGAATTTAATTTATCTTGTTTTTGTTTTAAAACCTACCACAAATTCACGCTCGTACATAACCTATAAGCAGTGGTGCTGTTGTTGACAGAAACGGCAAATTACAAGTGGCGACACCCCAATAACTTGAGGGTAGTAGTTATACTTATCGCGTGGTTCCTATCACTCTGTAGACGTTTTCTAGTGGCGAAAGCGAGTTAATAATACGTTTCTGCAACGAAGGAGTAGAAATTCGAGTGTGTTATCTAGAACTAAAAAGGAATGCCGACATAAAAGTCGTAAGTGACACGTTGCCGTAGCTTCGGCTCACTTTCAAGTAACCCTTTCGACTATCAGGGAATATAGTTTGGGACGCCATGTTTTTATGTAAGAAAGAAAATTTAATATTTTTGTTGTCGTTTTATGAGCTCATATTAAAGAGCTATACTATTTTATAAACAAATTAGTTGAAGCTTACGAAAAATGCTCTTCTTAAGCACCATTTGTTGGAGTTAACTGTCGATTATGAAAACATAACCTCCAAAATCACAACCCAAAAATTCCATCAGCTACCAGAAAACGGCTCAATTTTACGGGCGCACCGGTTTTTTGCAATATATATAATGCATGTTAAACAAAAAACTTTGCATCGCACTCGAATTTTGATCCTCTGCTCGTAAATTCTCACCCTTTTGGATAACATAGTACGTATTATAACCATAACCAAACAAAAAAACTAAGCGAGTCTGTTTACTGTTGTGTCCACCATATTGTGTAACAATTCTACCAAAAAGAAACGATTATATTATTTGCAACAACATCGCAACTTTTATGCCATTACGGAAAAAAACCAGCCTCTACGACGTAGTAGATACCTGGCTACGACGTAGTAGTGTAGTTGTTACTACAGTGACTTTAAACACTTGGCCAAGTAGTTATAACCAGAAATTGGTTCCCCACTTAGGGAATTATAACGTCGCTGTATGGTATACTGAGACGTAGCGGGAGTACGTTGCGGTTACTTTTAAGAAATTCTTTCTAGTTGGGGTTTCGTCGTTACAACTTTAAATGTTTGTTGGGTTATGAAACCAAGCCCTTTAAAGATATACTTATGCATCCGTCTCGTTTCAAGAATTTCTATGTACACTTGACATCAGCTTGACACTTATATAGCAGCCAACTGAAATTTGCTTTATGATAGTTTGGTAATTTTGTTTTTATGGAATAATAGTATGGCAAAACTGAACACAGGTCCTTATGAAGTTGAATATTATTCTTTAATTTAGGAGCTCCTACAATGGTTATAAAAAACATTGATTATGTTAGTCTCTCTCACTCAGACTAAACAGATGGTATATTGAAATTTAAACTCAACGTTTGTTTTCTTTTGATCTACATGGATTTGCAAAATTTTAAACAAATAAATATGTAATAATAACAGTAATTTTTAGTTTTTGCTCAATATTTTGGATGTCCCTGTAGATATTTTATTAGTACTATATTCTTCATTCTTCCCATTTCATTAAAACTATAATGTTATACCGTTTCCAAGATCCCCACAAGACATATATAGTTACTTTTACTTTGGATATACAGTCGAATCTCTATAACTCGATAAATGTATACTATTTTGATGTCGCTCAGAGCAACGGTTTTCGAGATTTTTGCATTTAAAGTTTTTATTTAAAGAAAATAATAGGTGAAACAAAAAATTTTTTACCCATGCAATAAAAACTTTAAATGCAAATATCTTAAAAACCATTGCTCGGGGCGACATTTAGGCATTTTACCTTTTTTATATAAAAATAATGGGGAAAATAGTATTTAAAAAAAAACTGGTATACACCGAAGCACAAAGAAGTTACATTCATTTTTAATGTAATGCTATCAACCCAGAGAACACCCTGTACAATGTACACCAACATTTTCACCGAAATCGAATCGCTTGTCACAAAAAAATGCTCCCCCAATTCTTTTTTTTTATGTTTATTGGTAAAAAAGTTATCAAGGAAAGAAGACGTGAATTAAACATCTCACAAAATTTTTACTCATGCAATAAAAACTTTAAATGCAAAAATCTCGACAGCCAGACATTATAGACGCGAATATTCTGGAAAACTCTCGCTATATGTGACGTCACCGGCAGTCATTGTCCTTTTGTGTAAAATGCTTGAGTTATATCACTATTTTATATGGTTTATATGACTAATTTTATACTGTATAGAGGACTTTTAATTAAATTAACTAAATACTGAATGTTTTACTTTAATTTTACTAAATATTAATAAACGGTTGCAAATTTGTATAAATTAGTATAAAAAGAGGGGAAAAAAGCAAGAATTATTACATACATTAAGCCGGGTACTCATTAACGAACCACGAGCTTCGATCAACTATTCGCTAATGTGGACGGCATTGTTCGAGGCTCGCAGCGCGATATCGAAACCTTAAATTAAAATAAAGTACCTACTAAATTTGAGACATAAATACACATCTCTTGAAAAAGTTTACCTTCATAAATAATTTTTCCAAATAAAAAAAAACTTAAAAAAAAAGTTTGCTAAATCTATTTGTAATAGTTTACTTGTAAGAAAAAAGTAAGATGTCAGTCTTAATTTTTTTTTTCTTAAATTGCGAATATCCCAAAAACTAATCTATTAATTTTTGAAATAATATCAATGCTGTAAAGGAATGAAAAAACTCTTTTAAACAAGGTATCACTTGACCCACTTTCCATCTCTAAAGTCAAGAAGTCAAAGCTACCCCAACTAGGAGTCGATAGATATAAATATTTTAAGGAAATAAAAATAATGTGTCCAAGGATTTTATCAAAAATTTACTTTAAATACCAATAATGGCATCCCTTATACGTTTTCTGTGAGTATATTACTTTAAATTAAAATTGATAATGGTGATGATAACGAAAATGATTATACGTATGTTTTATCGATCCGCTTGTTTTGTAAAAACAGGTTTTGTTTTTTCTTTCTGCGTAATAAATTTTGTAGTATAAAATGGAAAATAAATATATTTTGTTTACCTCACTATACTGATAACGTTAATTACCACTTATGATTGGACAAGCTAGCCTATGCACGTATTAACGCTAAAAACTGCACAGAACAGAACAGCTTTACTCAGGCGTTGCGATCTGTATTAAGAGAACGAATAAGAATTGCGCGCGCTCGCAGAAATTGCCCCTAGCGGTAGATATTTAGGAGTTACAAACTGATAACTGTAATGACACTCTACCAGGGTACGCGTATAAAATATTATTTTCTAAAAAAAATTAAGAATAACATTTGCTTTTAACAAACGGCGATACATAGAAAAAAGTTTCGGGGTGGGTCCGAGACAGTTTTGGGGGGGCCCGGGACCTCATGAGGCTATATTTTATGCTATTTTATTTTTGTATTCATAAAATATGTGTCATAAATCTTAGCTTCGGGGGCCCCCAGCCCCCCCGTATATACGCCACTGATATATATATATATATATATATATATATATATATATATATATATACGGGGGGGGGGGTAGACCTCGTCAGATGTCTATCAGGGGAAATGAATCGACCCCTGCCCTCCGTAGATTCCAGGTACCCCTCTGACCCGGAGAGTTAGCAACTGTTTAGGGTCCCATTCCCAGGGTTACGGGAGAAGGCCACATCGGTATGAAAGGCGGAGAGGATGGACCTCGGTACGGTGATCATAGCGCAGGTGGCAACCCTTTCTTTTAGGGATAGTATAAAAGAAGAAGATGCTGCCTTGTAGTACCGGCGTTGGAATCGTCAAAGGCTAGGGGAAGAAAACCTCGATCAAAAATCACCTGGTCCTCCAGGTTGGGGGTTGGGGCATTAGACTAACTCTCTGATACCCGGAAAAAACGTACACTGTTAAAAAACCCAATCAAACGCCTCGGAAAGAAATGAAAAACCTAAGACGAACCAAGCAAAGAAACAGGAATATGATTTTTGGTACATGGAACGTACAAGGAATGAGTCGAAAAGTGAATGAAATAGTACATGAGTGCAGCAGAATGAAGGTTGACCTTGCTGTACTAACAGAAACGAAGAAGAAAGGAAAAGGATCTGAAAACCTAGGACAGTATGACCATTTCTATAGCGGAGTGGCAAAAGAAAAACATGCTCAACAAGGAGTATCTATTTTGGTCAACAAAAGATTTAGAAAATTTATCACCAACTGGGAGGCAGTAAATGAACGGCTAATAAGAATGAGTATAACAATAAAAGGAATGAGACTTACGATTTTTGGAATCTATGCGTATAATGACGATGCAAATGTAGCTGTAAAAGACAATTTTTTTGAAGAAATCCACAATGAAATATCAGCAGTAAGTACATCTAGGGAAATTGTAATATTGGGAGATTTAAATAGTAGAACAGGTAACAGAGTAAATGATCTGACAGTTGGCCAATATGGAGAAGATGTTGTTAATGACAATGGAAACCGGCTTGTCACAGTATGTGAACAATTAGACCTAAAAATCCAAAACGGTTTTTTCCAACATAAGAAAATACACAAATATACCTGGACCAAACCCTCACAAAACCTGAAATCCGTCATTAATTATCTTATCACTAAACAAAAGACAAAACTAAAAATTCAAGATGTCAGAACAAAGCGTGGATCAACATGCGGAAGTGATCACTATTTTCTGGAGACCAAAATTCTCTTTCCTCATCAAGGCCGAAGCCTCCATCAACAAAATCTTGATGATACAGTGAATGAGGAAATTGATCACTGTCAAGATAATCTACTACGCCTAGAACATGACAGCGTAAAAAACTTATACAAAAAGAGACTGAACGAAAAACTTAATTCAAGTTCAGGTGAAACCCCAGATGAGGAATACGAATGTATCACATTAAGCATCCATCAAGCTGCAAAAGAAGCACTAGGATTAGTGGAAGAAACTCCTAAAAGAACAAAACCATACTGGTGGGATGCTGAGATTGAAAGTGAAATAGAGGAAAAAAGGAAATTATATCACACATACTTATCCCAAAAGACAGATAGAAGCAGAGAAGAATACAAAATCGCGCAATCAAAGGTGAGAAGAATGATCAGTGATAAGAAAAATCAATCATGGATGCAAAAGTGCCAGAAAATAGATTCTTACTTAGGAGGTAGGAGAAGTACCGAAAGCTGGAAAACTATAAGATCGATCAAAAAAGAAACATGCAGAGATATTATTTCACCAATACCAGACAAAGAATAGGATGAGCATTTTAAAAAACTTTTAACTGAAGATAGAGCAGAATTCAAGGAAGACGAAAGAGACAATATCATTAGAACGATGGGATCTCCAGTACCCCTCACAATATCTGAGGTCAAAAACGTGTGCAAAACCTTAAAAAGCGGTAAATCTGCCGGACCCGGAAATATCCCAGCTGAACTTATTAAATATGGCACTGAAGAATTATTTTGGAGATTACGGAATCTTTTCCAAAGATATTTAAATGGAGCTGTAGTACCAACTGAGTGGAAAACGTCATATATATCCACAATACACAAAAAAGGAAGGAAAGATATATGTGACAATTATAGAGGTATATCTGTAACTAGTACGCTAAGCAGAATATATGGCAAAATAATAAGAAATAAAGTGGAGAGCGAAGATAAAGATATGAAGGCAGAAGAACAAGCTGGTTTCAGGGCGGGTAGATCGACTTCAGATCATCTCTTTTGTATAACCCAAGTTATTGAAAAGAAAATGGCATACGGACAAGAGCTCCATCTGCTTTACGTAGATTTGCAGAAGGCATATGATAGTATACCACTAAATCTACTTTGGAAAGCGTTGGAAAAGACAAACATTAGCGTACAACTAATTAAGGCCATCAAAGAGTTATACCGCAATAGTAAGGCAAAAGTTAAAATAAAAGCAAAACTAACCAAAGGCTTTCAAGTAAATAAAGGTCTTAAACAAGGTTGCTGTATCTCGCCTACGCTCTTCAAGATATATTTGGAACAGGTCCTTAAAGTCTGGAAGAGAAAATGCCAAAACATGGGAATTCCGTTGGATGAAACCACCTTGTATACTTTATGTTTCGCCGATGATCAGATAGTGGTGGCTCAGGATTATAACGACCTCGAATATATGACACGAAAACTAATAGAAGAGTACAATAAGTGGGGACTAGAGGTTAATATCAATAAGACAGAGTATATGTGTATTGGTGGAACGAAACAGGATCTAATCTTAAATACTGGGAAGCGAATTCAGTCCTGTGATGAGTATAAATACTTGGGTCTAAATATTACAGCTAACGGAACACTAGACAAAGCTATAAAAGATAGAAACGTACAAGGAAGAAAAGCAATAACTTTATTAAATGGAATAATTTGGGACCAGAGTATATCAAAACATAACAAAAAGCTTATACAGGGTGGGGAAAAAAGACCGGAACCCCTAAATAAAAATAAATAATTCTTGTCAATTTGATTTTGATTTAAAAGGGTACTAATTTAGATATATACGTGAAACATTTCTGGCACTGCTTTGTTGACACTTCAGTACATCATCAGGGTACTGATCTCCACATTTTCAAGGTCACTAAAGAGTAAAATAAAAATTATTACTTTTTCTATGAAATGACAGGTAGATGTCAAATGTCATAATGGATTTAAACGTACATTTTACCTAGCTACAAATGGAAATACAAAAAACAAGGAGGTTCCATTTAAAATTTTAAAGTTACCTCTGAAAAATCCTTTGAAACTGACAGATACGTCAAAGTCAATGTGACAGCTAAATAGAATAAATTAAGCCTTACAACTTATATTTGAAACATTTTTTGATATATGTCTTAGTTTTTGAGATATTTAGGGGTTCCGGTCTTTTTTTCCCACCCTGTATATAACACCATTGTTAAAAGTATTATTACATACGGCTCAGAAGTATGGCCAATCAAAGATAGAACAGAAAAAATGCTCTCCGCTACGGAGATGGACTATTGGAGAAGAGCAGCAGGGAAATCAAAAGAGAAAGAGTTACCAATCAAAGAATAAGAGAAATTATGACAGTGGGTGAACGTACTCTAGTGTATGATATAAGAACAAAACAACAGGTGTGGTACGGACATGTACAAAGAATGGATGATGGAAGACTACCTAAACAAATATTACAATGGAAACCAACTGGCCGAAGAAAACGAGGAAGGCCGAGGAGAAGCTGGAGAGAAGGAATAGATAGTGAAATAAGAATAAGAGGCCTAGATGATGAATTATGGGCAAACAGAAACGAGTGGAGATTGGGTATCGGAAGACGTAGAACGTTGTGAAACCGATAAATATATATATATATATATATATATATATATATATATATATATATATATATATAGATAAATTTGCCAAATATAAAATTTTTCAAAAATATTCGCTAAAATATAATTTTTTTTTATTAAAATTTAACTGACTTTGCTTAAATTTTCGCCTGCGGCACATTTTATTTGCACATAGTGGTAAACTTTAAAGCTAATTCTTATTAAATCCCGCAAAAAAATTGTTTTGTGTTTTTTTCCCTCCTTGGCCCCTCCACCCAGGACATCCTGGATCCGCCACTGGTCGGGCTTACTGGCCAAGCCATTTTGTTTTAGGCTAGTAACATATAAACCACGCATCTTCTTTTAAATGTTTTTTCAAGCCTTTGCTCTTTGGATCCCATATAACAGATCTATTCCTGTAATTTTCAAATAGTATTGTACTTTTTCATCATTCATGGTATTTTTTTTTCATTTGAAGCGCATTGAACGACGACCACATGATTGCTTGTCGCGAATGGCTTTTTGCGGGCTCGCGATCATACCTTTTTCACGTCTACATTAGCGAATTGTTCGAGGCTCGAGGCACGTGGCTCGGTAATGAGTACCCGGCTTTACAACATTTTTTTTGTAATAAATATCCAGATGATATTAAAATTATTTTCTTACAGCACCTATTTCTAGAAATTGTGGTTAGATTTTTTAGGGTTTTATTTGTAAAAAATTTAAACTACATTCCAGTGGCGTATATAGAAAAAAGTTTCGGGGTGGGCCCGAGGCAGTTTTGGGGGGGGGGGGCGAGACCCCATGAGGGCGTATTTTATGCTATTTTATCTTTGTCTTCATAAGATATGTCGAAAATTGTGGCCAATTAAAATGCGTTGGGTGACATTTGTGGCAAACTAAATACGTTGCCGCCATTTTGTGACACTGTAAATAGAATAATAACGCTGTGCCAATTTGTGACACTAAAATCAAATTACTGAGTAATTAAACAAATATCTTAACATTGATATGCCCGGTAACTTTTATACAGTGGAGAAGGGGGGTCAGAAATAAGAAAATTTTAAGCGCCACAGTGTTTTAATATCAATGTTTTACAAAGAAGATCTTAGTCAAAATACAGTTCAACCCAAACGTTGTAGCCAAACAATGAAACTCTACTTACTTCCGAGGCTTCCAGAGTATTTGTGTAATTAAGAATAACCAAAAAAATTGACTAATAAACAAAATAAAGTTCTAAAAGATTCCTAAATGAATCAAAATGATATTTTTATCTAAATTCACGCAAGCAAGTGATACACACATTTTTGCGCTCCTGAAGTTTAACCTTTTTTGGTGGGAAAAAGTACACCGATTTTTGTAATTTTTTCGCAGTAGTGAGTTGTGAATATCTCCTGCATGGTGATGTAATTAAATTTCCAGAAAGCAGCTGCCAAAGGTAATAATTTGATTAAAATTAATCCTTATCACTTATAACAAAAAAATGCCTACCTGCGAAGAATGCCAAGATACGATAAGCTCGAGAAATAAAAAGGTTTTTTGTAGCCAATGCAAAAAACCTTATCATTCCACCTGTGTTCATGAATCCGAGAACCTAGTTACTTTGTTGGCGGAGATCCCCGGTCTTTCCTGGCGATGTGATCGCTGTGTTGCCGATTGTATTACATTGAATCAGCAGGAAATAAAAAACCTAATAGAAAGCAAAGTTCAAGAAGCGTTACAAGCTCTCAACACTACCTTCGAAAGCCTAAAATTCGACATTATGAATATTGCCGCTGATAAACTTGCATTACTTGAAAATGAATTGCAACCACCTGCGCAATCCAAGCAAAAAAAGTACTCAGAAATTCTTAAAAATAACACTCAGCCTGCCGTCCTGATCAAGCCTAAAAATGAATCTCAAACAAACGATCAAACTAAAAAAGCGCTTCTAGAAAACATCAACCCTGTGGAAGAAAATTTTGCCTTTACGAAAATCAAGCACACAAGCAAAGGTGGAGTCCTTATTGCCTGCAAAAATTCGGAGGATAAGAACAGATTTAAAACCCTAGCAGAGGAAAATTTATCCGAAGAATATGAAGTCCGCGAAATACATGGAATTAATCCGAGAGTCAGAATCGTCGGTTTTACAGAATGCCTCTCAGATGAACAATTATCCACAATTTTAATTAAACTAAATTCTGATATTTTTTATAAAAACTCACAGCTAAAAGTAATAAGCATTAACAAGACACGTAACAAGAATAATCTCTTTCAAGCTCTCTT
Organism: Aspidapion aeneum; assembly: GCA_963576565.1. Classification (NCBI taxonomy): domain Eukaryota; kingdom Metazoa; phylum Arthropoda; class Insecta; order Coleoptera; family Brentidae; genus Aspidapion; species Aspidapion aeneum. Next base: position 102,619,734 of record OY755039.1, read on the forward strand.
GCAAATCGATAGGTCCACCTACGAAAAGCTACTTAAATTCGGTAATGTCTTTGTAGGGTATGATAGCTGCACAGTCTATGACGGTCTTACTATTCCGCGTTGTTTTAACTGTAACGAATTTTACCACTCATCTAAAAACTGCGAAAAAACTGTCTCTTGTCCAAGATGTGGCAAAGATAACCTACAGTGCACCAACTGCATAAAACTTAAAAAGGACGATGACAGCATCAAAATTGATCATGCCGTATGGGATACTAATAAATGCACTGCATATAAAAACGCAATAACTAGACTGCAAAAAAACATCATGCAACAATAGCAAACAAATCTCCCACCTAAATCAGATTCCGTTGATTTTTCACTTTATTACCAGAACTGTCAGGGACTTAGAAGTAAAACTGGCAACCTCTTACTTTCAACGTATACATGCGACTATGATGTGATTTCATTCACTGAAACTTGGCTGGTTCCTGACATTTCTGATAGAGAGTTTATGAACACTAATTTTAACGTTTACCGCCTTGATAGAGATAGAAAGACAACAGGCCTGACAAGGGGTGGGGGTGTTCTTTTAGCGGTTAATAACATCTTGCAATCTTCTCAAGTTATTTTTCCTACATCAATAATTACACTGATTCCCAGGTTTGCGGACATTGTTGGAGTAAAAATCCATTTTCAGAAATCATTCATATATATTTTCACAATATACATACAACCTCCGGTACGCCCCACGGATATAGAGAGTATTCTCGACTTTTTTATTGCACTTGATATTATTCCTAACAACAAAGTTATAATCCTCGGTGACTTTAATGTCCCGCAATATGCGAACTTTCTAGACTTCCAAAATAAACAACAATTTACTGACACTCTGGTAATTAAATTAAATGACTTTATGAGCATATTTCAACTGACGCAGATGAACTTTCAGCGAAACTCGATAAATCGAATCCTTGACTTAGTTTTACAGAAAGATGTTAACCTAATATGCACAAGAGCAACTGACGTACTGGTTCGTGAACATGACGACCATCCGGCTCTAAATGTTCACGTTACCGGACTGGCTGAAGAAACTAATCTGTCTAATATTAATTCACAAACAGTATACAACTTTCGAAAGGCTAATTATCCAGCTTTATATCTGCAACTCTCGAACACAGACTGGGGTTTTTTGAATGACTTTGAGGATTTAGACCAAATGAGTCAGCAACTATACATATACATTTACGGTATTTTTGAAAAACTGGTTCCAAAATATTCAAAAAATGCCAAAAAGCGGCAGTTTCCTCCTTGGTTTACGCCCGATATCATTAAAAATATATATAAAAAAGAAAGGCTGCGAAAAGTAAATAAAGAAAATCCAAATCCTGACACCTACCGAGAATTTAGTCAATTAAGAGCATATTTAAAACTAGAAATAAAAAAACTACACCTGGAATTCATACATACCGCTGAAAATAACATAAATAGCGATCCCTCAAAATTCTGGTCTTTCATAAACAGCCAAAAAACAACGTCATCAATTCCTAGCGTAATGTACCACGATAACACTGAATATGACTCTATGCAATCCATTTAGCAGGGTTTTTCAGACTATTTTAAGAGCGTTTTTAACGACAACCCCGTACAACCTCCTCAGAATCACACGGCGAATAATAATTCCCCCTGTATTTGCATAACAGACTTCTCAAATACGGAAGTTGAAAATGCTCTTGGAAAGCTTAAAGCTAAATTAACATCGGGTCCAGACTCCATACCAAGCTTTATTATACGAGATTGCGCCTCCATTCTCGCGGTTCCCTTGTGTAAATTATATAACAAATGCCTCAGTGAGTCGAGAATACCCTCCTCGTGGAAGGTCAGCAAGGTGTGTCCCATTTTTAAATCTGACAATAAATCTTATATTAAAAATTACAGACCTATAACTATAATTAACAACTTTTTGAAAGCCTTTGAATTTCTCTTGCATAAGTCTATCTACCCCTCTGTGAATAATATTTTATCACCTAATCAACACGGCTTCATTAAAGGACGTTCTACTGTTACCAATCTTCTGTCTATAACACAAACCATTTCTCAAACTATTCACGCAGGTCAACAGCTCGACGTCATATATACAGATTTTTCTAAGGCGTTCGACAAACTTGACTCCGGCGTGCTCTTAACAACCTTAAAAAATTTCGGTTTTAACATACCATTATTAAACCTAATAAAATCTTGCTTAAGCAACAGACGCCAACACGTGTATGTAAATGGTGTTAGGTCTGCCGAATACCTTGTCAGCTCCGGCGTACCACAGGGCTCTGTGCTGGGACCTCTTTTTTTCGACATCTTCATAGATGGTTTGGGAAGGGGCCTCGGTTCATCCAGCCTTTCATATGCTGACGATTTTAAAACATTCAGAGTAATAGGTGACGTCTCTGACTGTATAGCTCTTCAAAATGATCTAAATGCAATCCAGAATTGGTGCGTTCAAAACGGCCTACCTCTTAACATTGCTAAATGCAAAGTAATGACGTACACAAATAAAACTACATATCTAACGTATGACTATGCTATAAATGGCCAAGTCCTGGAGAGGCCAGAAACCATACGCGACCTAGGAGTAATTTTTGACAAGAAACTATCATTCTCTTCTCATATTGAAGATATTACATCAGCTGCATCGAGAATGTACGGTTTCATTGTTCGCATCTCAAAAGAATTAACTAACATCTCAGCGCTCAAGAGTCTTTACTTTGCTTATATTAGATCAAAGCTCGAATATGCGTCTATTGTCTGGAATCCACATCAAATTAACCAAATAGAAGACCTCGAGAGAATTCAAAGGCGTTTCTTAAAATTTTTATCCTTTAAAGTAGATGGAACCTATCCCGCTCAAGGAATCCCTCAAAACCAACTTCTCGCCAGATTCGATATTCCATCTCTAAACAGCAGAAGACAGTACGCATCTCAGGCAACCTTACATAAAATTTTAAACAATCAAATAGACTGTGCAGACTTATTAGCCCAACTAAACTTCATAATCCCGCGCCAGGGATCGAGACAACTATCCACTTTCTATCTGCCAACGCCTAGACTAAATGTTTTAAAGTATTCACCGCTTTATACAATGTGCGACATTTGTAACAATACTCCAGCTATCGATATATTTAATACCAATTTAAAACAGCTCAGAAATACGCACTTGCAAAATAATGCCTAAAAGTCCAACCTATTCTTGTACATCTAATTAATGCTTAAGACTACCTTTACTTGTATGCTACTTTTATTGTATATTTATGTAACTCTCATTTATTCCTGTCATTGTAATTGGGTTCGCCCGTAATGATATGGTAAATAAAAATAAAAATAAAAATAAAAATAAAATGACACAAATAGAAAGTTCCTTATAGGTAGATGCACATTTTCAACATGTCACAGTGCACCTACATTTGAGTCAGTTGTGTGAGACTCTATTATATAAGTAAAAAAACACTTCCAAAAATCATTCTGTCATAGGGGAGATCCGAACCAAATATCTGCTGTCCTCATTCTACGTTGGGTAGAATGAGACAGATAGCAACCCAGTCCGAGATCCACCCCATGAGGCAAAACAGTGTAAGGAAACCAAAAAAAATACTCTGCCAATATATGGGCCCCTAAGCTCACACTAGGTATCTACTATAGTTATAGCGTACGTGTGAGCTGATATAACTAAAAACTAAAATAAATTTTATTCAACCCCAGACTAAATTACCTTTCGTTTAATACCACACAAGCCATGTTTTGACTTAAACTCAAATTTTTGAAATCTACCCCCACCCTTAAAAAAATAAAAACTAAAATATATTTTGTTTAACTCCGGACTCAATTACCTTTCGTTTGATATCACACACGCCATATTTTTACGTAAACTGTAATTTTTGAAATCTACCCCCGCCCTTAAAAAAAACTAAAATATATTTTGTTTAACTCTAAACTCAATTACTTTTCGTTTCATATCACACACGCCAAATTTTCACATAAACTCTAATTTTTAAAATCTACCCCCACCCTTTTATTTGGCTTGTGTTCGGTGAATTTTGTTCATTTTTAAATGGGACCATTTCGACACAAGACCCAGCCTAGGTACCAAATTTCATTGAAATCGGGCAAGCGGTTTTTGAGTTATGCGCGTTGGTCGTTACAGACAGACAGACAGACAGACAGACAGACAGACAGACAGACAGACAGACAGACAGACAGACAGACAGACAGACAGACAGACAGACAGACAGACAGACAGACAGACAGACAGACAGACAGACAGACAGACAGACAGACAGACAGACAGACAGACAGACAGACAGACAGACAGACAGACAGACAGACAGACAGACAGACAGACAGACAGACAGACAGACAGACAGACAGACAGACAGACAGACAGACAGACAGACAGACAGACAGACAGACAGACAGACAGACAGACAGACAGACAGACAGACAGACAGACAGACAGACAGACAGACAGACAGACAGACAGACAGACAGACAGACAGACAGACAGACAGACAGACAGACAGACAGACAGACAGACAGACAGACAGACAGACAGACAGACAGACAGACAGACAGACAGACAGACAGACAGACAGACAGACAGACAGACAGACAGACAGACAGACAGACAGACAGACAGACAGACAGACAGACAGACAGACAGACAGACAGACAGACAGACAGACAGACAGACAGACAGACAGACAGACAGACAGACAGACAGACAGACAGACAGACAGACAGACAGACAGACAGACAGACAGACAGACAGACAGACAGACAGACAGACAGACAGACAGACAGACAGACAGACAGACAGACAGACAGACAGACAGACAGACAGACAGACAGACAGACAGACAGACAGACAGACAGACAGACAGACAGACAGACAGACAGACAGACAGACAGACAGACAGACAGACAGACAGACAGACAGACAGACAGACAGACAGACAGACAGACAGACAGACAGACAGACAGACAGACAGACAGACAGACAGACAGACAGACAGACAGACAGACAGACAGACAGACAGACAGACAGACAGACAGACAGACAGACAGACAGACAGACAGACAGACAGACAGACAGACAGACAGACAGACAGACAGACAGACAGACAGACAGACAGACAGACAGACAGACAGACAGACAGACAGACAGACAGACAGACAGACAGACAGACAGACAGACAGACAGACAGACAGACAGACAGACAGACAGACAGACAGACAGACAGACAGACAGACAGACAGACAGACAGACAGACAGACAGACAGACAGACAGACAGACAGACAGACAGACAGACAGACAGACAGACAGACAGACAGACAGACAGACAGACAGACAGACAGACAGACAGACAGACAGACAGACAGACAGACAGACAGACAGACAGACAGACAGACAGACAGACAGACAGACAGACAGACAGACAGACAGACAGACAGACAGACAGACAGACAGACAGACAGACAGACAGACAGACAGACAGACAGACAGACAGACAGACAGACAGACAGACAGACAGACAGACAGACAGACAGACAGACAGACAGACAGACAGACAGACAGACAGACAGACAGACAGACAGACAGACAGACAGACAGACAGACAGACAGACAGACAGACAGACAGACAGACAGACAGACAGACAGACAGACAGACAGACAGACAGACAGACAGACAGACAGACAGACAGACAGACAGACAGACAGACAGACAGACAGACAGACAGACAGACAGACAGACAGACAGACAGACAGACAGACAGACAGACAGACAGACAGACAGACAGACAGACAGACAGACAGACAGACAGACAGACAGACAGACAGACAGACAGACAGACAGACAGACAGACAGACAGACAGACAGACAGACAGACAGACAGACAGACAGACAGACAGACAGACAGACAGACAGACAGACAGACAGACAGACAGACAGACAGACAGACAGACAGACAGACAGACAGACAGACAGACAGACAGACAGACAGACAGACAGACAGACAGACAGACAGACAGACAGACAGACAGACAGACAGACAGACAGACAGACAGACAGACAGACAGACAGACAGACAGACAGACAGACAGACAGACAGACAGACAGACAGACAGACAGACAGACAGACAGACAGACAGACAGACAGACAGACAGACAGACAGACAGACAGACAGACAGACAGACAGACAGACAGACAGACAGACAGACAGACAGACAGACAGACAGACAGACAGACAGACAGACAGACAGACAGACAGACAGACAGACAGACAGACAGACAGACAGACAGACAGACAGACAGACAGACAGACAGACAGACAGACAGACAGACAGACAGACAGACAGACAGACAGACAGACAGACAGACAGACAGACAGACAGACAGACAGACAGACAGACAGACAGACAGACAGACAGACAGACAGACAGACAGACAGACAGACAGACAGACAGACAGACAGACAGACAGACAGACAGACAGACAGACAGACAGACAGACAGACAGACAGACAGACAGACAGACAGACAGACAGACAGACAGACAGACAGACAGACAGACAGACAGACAGACAGACAGACAGACAGACAGACAGACAGACAGACAGACAGACAGACAGACAGACAGACAGACAGACAGACAGACAGACAGACAGACAGACAGACAGACAGACAGACAGACAGACAGACAGACAGACAGACAGACAGACAGACAGACAGACAGACAGACAGACAGACAGACAGACAGACAGACAGACAGACAGACAGACAGACAGACAGACAGACAGACAGACAGACAGACAGACAGACAGACAGACAGACAGACAGACAGACAGACAGACAGACAGACAGACAGACAGACAGACAGACAGACAGACAGACAGACAGACAGACAGACAGACAGACAGACAGACAGACAGACAGACAGACAGACAGACAGACAGACAGACAGACAGACAGACAGACAGACAGACAGACAGACAGACAGACAGACAGACAGACAGACAGACAGACAGACAGACAGACAGACAGACAGACAGACAGACAGACAGACAGACAGACAGACAGACAGACAGACAGACAGACAGACAGACAGACAGACAGACAGACAGACAGACAGACAGACAGACAGACAGACAGACAGACAGACAGACAGACAGACAGACAGACAGACAGACAGACAGACAGACAGACAGACAGACAGACAGACAGACAGACAGACAGACAGACAGACAGACAGACAGACAGACAGACAGACAGACAGACAGACAGACAGACAGACAGACAGACAGACAGACAGACAGACAGACAGACAGACAGACAGACAGACAGACAGACAGACAGACAGACAGACAGACAGACAGACAGACAGACAGACAGACAGACAGACAGACAGACAGACAGACAGACAGACAGACAGACAGACAGACAGACAGACAGACAGACAGACAGACAGACAGACAGACAGACAGACAGACAGACAGACAGACAGACAGACAGACAGACAGACAGACAGACAGACAGACAGACAGACAGACAGACAGACAGACAGACAGACAGACAGACAGACAGACAGACAGACAGACAGACAGACAGACAGACAGACAGACAGACAGACAGACAGACAGACAGACAGACAGACAGACAGACAGACAGACAGACAGACAGACAGACAGACAGACAGACAGACAGACAGACAGACAGACAGACAGACAGACAGACAGACAGACAGACAGACAGACAGACAGACAGACAGACAGACAGACAGACAGACAGACAGACAGACAGACAGACAGACAGACAGACAGACAGACAGACAGACAGACAGACAGACAGACAGACAGACAGACAGACAGACAGACAGACAGACAGACAGACAGACAGACAGACAGACAGACAGACAGACAGACAGACAGACAGACAGACAGACAGACAGACAGACAGACAGACAGACAGACAGACAGACAGACAGACAGACAGACAGACAGACAGACAGACAGACAGACAGACAGACAGACAGACAGACAGACAGACAGACAGACAGACAGACAGACAGACAGACAGACAGACAGACAGACAGACAGACAGACAGACAGACAGACAGACAGACAGACAGACAGACAGACAGACAGACAGACAGACAGACAGACAGACAGACAGACAGACAGACAGACAGACAGACAGACAGACAGACAGACAGACAGACAGACAGACAGACAGACAGACAGACAGACAGACAGACAGACAGACAGACAGACAGACAGACAGACAGACAGACAGACAGACAGACAGACAGACAGACAGACAGACAGACAGACAGACAGACAGACAGACAGACAGACAGACAGACAGACAGACAGACAGACAGACAGACAGACAGACAGACAGACAGACAGACAGACAGACAGACAGACAGACAGACAGACAGACAGACAGACAGACAGACAGACAGACAGACAGACAGACAGACAGACAGACAGACAGACAGACAGACAGACAGACAGACAGACAGACAGACAGACAGACAGACAGACAGACAGACAGACAGACAGACAGACAGACAGACAGACAGACAGACAGACAGACAGACAGACAGACAGACAGACAGACAGACAGACAGACAGACAGACAGACAGACAGACAGACAGACAGACAGACAGACAGACAGACAGACAGACAGACAGACAGACAGACAGACAGACAGACAGACAGACAGACAGACAGACAGACAGACAGACAGACAGACAGACAGACAGACAGACAGACAGACAGACAGACAGACAGACAGACAGACAGACAGACAGACAGACAGACAGACAGACAGACAGACAGACAGACAGACAGACAGACAGACAGACAGACAGACAGACAGACAGACAGACAGACAGACAGACAGACAGACAGACAGACAGACAGACAGACAGACAGACAGACAGACAGACAGACAGACAGACAGACAGACAGACAGACAGACAGACAGACAGACAGACAGACAGACAGACAGACAGACAGACAGACAGACAGACAGACAGACAGACAGACAGACAGACAGACAGACAGACAGACAGACAGACAGACAGACAGACAGACAGACAGACAGACAGACAGACAGACAGACAGACAGACAGACAGACAGACAGACAGACAGACAGACAGACAGACAGACAGACAGACAGACAGACAGACAGACAGACAGACAGACAGACAGACAGACAGACAGACAGACAGACAGACAGACAGACAGACAGACAGACAGACAGACAGACAGACAGACAGACAGACAGACAGACAGACAGACAGACAGACAGACAGACAGACAGACAGACAGACAGACAGACAGACAGACAGACAGACAGACAGACAGACAGACAGACAGACAGACAGACAGACAGACAGACAGACAGACAGACAGACAGACAGACAGACAGACAGACAGACAGACAGACAGACAGACAGACAGACAGACAGACAGACAGACAGACAGACAGACAGACAGACAGACAGACAGACAGACAGACAGACAGACAGACAGACAGACAGACAGACAGACAGACAGACAGACAGACAGACAGACAGACAGACAGACAGACAGACAGACAGACAGACAGACAGACAGACAGACAGACAGACAGACAGACAGACAGACAGACAGACAGACAGACAGACAGACAGACAGACAGACAGACAGACAGACAGACAGACAGACAGACAGACAGACAGACAGACAGACAGACAGACAGACAGACAGACAGACAGACAGACAGACAGACAGACAGACAGACAGACAGACAGACAGACAGACAGACAGACAGACAGACAGACAGACAGACAGACAGACAGACAGACAGACAGACAGACAGACAGACAGACAGACAGACAGACAGACAGACAGACAGACAGACAGACAGACAGACAGACAGACAGACAGACAGACAGACAGACAGACAGACAGACAGACAGACAGACAGACAGACAGACAGACAGACAGACAGACAGACAGACAGACAGACAGACAGACAGACAGACAGACAGACAGACAGACAGACAGACAGACAGACAGACAGACAGACAGACAGACAGACAGACAGACAGACAGACAGACAGACAGACAGACAGACAGACAGACAGACAGACAGACAGACAGACAGACAGACAGACAGACAGACAGACAGACAGACAGACAGACAGACAGACAGACAGACAGACAGACAGACAGACAGACAGACAGACAGACAGACAGACAGACAGACAGACAGACAGACAGACAGACAGACAGACAGACAGACAGACAGACAGACAGACAGACAGACAGACAGACAGACAGACAGACAGACAGACAGACAGACAGACAGACAGACAGACAGACAGACAGACAGACAGACAGACAGACAGACAGACAGACAGACAGACAGACAGACAGACAGACAGACAGACAGACAGACAGACAGACAGACAGACAGACAGACAGACAGACAGACAGACAGACAGACAGACAGACAGACAGACAGACAGACAGACAGACAGACAGACAGACAGACAGACAGACAGACAGACAGACAGACAGACAGACAGACAGACAGACAGACAGACAGACAGACAGACAGACAGACAGACAGACAGACAGACAGACAGACAGACAGACAGACAGACAGACAGACAGACAGACAGACAGACAGACAGACAGACAGACAGACAGACAGACAGACAGACAGACAGACAGACAGACAGACAGACAGACAGACAGACAGACAGACAGACAGACAGACAGACAGACAGACAGACAGACAGACAGACAGACAGACAGACAGACAGACAGACAGACAGACAGACAGACAGACAGACAGACAGACAGACAGACAGACAGACAGACAGACAGACAGACAGACAGACAGACAGACAGACAGACAGACAGACAGACAGACAGACAGACAGACAGACAGACAGACAGACAGACAGACAGACAGACAGACAGACAGACAGACAGACAGACAGACAGACAGACAGACAGACAGACAGACAGACAGACAGACAGACAGACAGACAGACAGACAGACAGACAGACAGACAGACAGACAGACAGACAGACAGACAGACAGACAGACAGACAGACAGACAGACAGACAGACAGACAGACAGACAGACAGACAGACAGACAGACAGACAGACAGACAGACAGACAGACAGACAGACAGACAGACAGACAGACAGACAGACAGACAGACAGACAGACAGACAGACAGACAGACAGACAGACAGACAGACAGACAGACAGACAGACAGACAGACAGACAGACAGACAGACAGACAGACAGACAGACAGACAGACAGACAGACAGACAGACAGACAGACAGACAGACAGACAGACAGACAGACAGACAGACAGACAGACAGACAGACAGACAGACAGACAGACAGACAGACAGACAGACAGACAGACAGACAGACAGACAGACAGACAGACAGACAGACAGACAGACAGACAGACAGACAGACAGACAGACAGACAGACAGACAGACAGACAGACAGACAGACAGACAGACAGACAGACAGACAGACAGACAGACAGACAGACAGACAGACAGACAGACAGACAGACAGACAGACAGACAGACAGACAGACAGACAGACAGACAGACAGACAGACAGACAGACAGACAGACAGACAGACAGACAGACAGACAGACAGACAGACAGACAGACAGACAGACAGACAGACAGACAGACAGACAGACAGACAGACAGACAGACAGACAGACAGACAGACAGACAGACAGACAGACAGACAGACAGACAGACAGACAGACAGACAGACAGACAGACAGACAGACAGACAGACAGACAGACAGACAGACAGACAGACAGACAGACAGACAGACAGACAGACAGACAGACAGACAGACAGACAGACAGACAGACAGACAGACAGACAGACAGACAGACAGACAGACAGACAGACAGACAGACAGACAGACAGACAGACAGACAGACAGACAGACAGACAGACAGACAGACAGACAGACAGACAGACAGACAGACAGACAGACAGACAGACAGACAGACAGACAGACAGACAGACAGACAGACAGACAGACAGACAGACAGACAGACAGACAGACAGACAGACAGACAGACAGACAGACAGACAGACAGACAGACAGACAGACAGACAGACAGACAGACAGACAGACAGACAGACAGACAGACAGACAGACAGACAGACAGACAGACAGACAGACAGACAGACAGACAGACAGACAGACAGACAGACAGACAGACAGACAGACAGACAGACAGACAGACAGACAGACAGACAGACAGACAGACAGACAGACAGACAGACAGACAGACAGACAGACAGACAGACAGACAGACAGACAGACAGACAGACAGACAGACAGACAGACAGACAGACAGACAGACAGACAGACAGACAGACAGACAGACAGACAGACAGACAGACAGACAGACAGACAGACAGACAGACAGACAGACAGACAGACAGACAGACAGACAGACAGACAGACAGACAGACAGACAGACAGACAGACAGACAGACAGACAGACAGACAGACAGACAGACAGACAGACAGACAGACAGACAGACAGACAGACAGACAGACAGACAGACAGACAGACAGACAGACAGACAGACAGACAGACAGACAGACAGACAGACAGACAGACAGACAGACAGACAGACAGACAGACAGACAGACAGACAGACAGACAGACAGACAGACAGACAGACAGACAGACAGACAGACAGACAGACAGACAGACAGACAGACAGACAGACAGACAGACAGACAGACAGACAGACAGACAGACAGACAGACAGACAGACAGACAGACAGACAGACAGACAGACAGACAGACAGACAGACAGACAGACAGACAGACAGACAGACAGACAGACAGACAGACAGACAGACAGACAGACAGACAGACAGACAGACAGACAGACAGACAGACAGACAGACAGACAGACAGACAGACAGACAGACAGACAGACAGACAGACAGACAGACAGACAGACAGACAGACAGACAGACAGACAGACAGACAGACAGACAGACAGACAGACAGACAGACAGACAGACAGACAGACAGACAGACAGACAGACAGACAGACAGACAGACAGACAGACAGACAGACAGACAGACAGACAGACAGACAGACAGACAGACAGACAGACAGACAGACAGACAGACAGACAGACAGACAGACAGACAGACAGACAGACAGACAGACAGACAGACAGACAGACAGACAGACAGACAGACAGACAGACAGACAGACAGACAGACAGACAGACAGACAGACAGACAGACAGACAGACAGACAGACAGACAGACAGACAGACAGACAGACAGACAGACAGACAGACAGACAGACAGACAGACAGACAGACAGACAGACAGACAGACAGACAGACAGACAGACAGACAGACAGACAGACAGACAGACAGACAGACAGACAGACAGACAGACAGACAGACAGACAGACAGACAGACAGACAGACAGACAGACAGACAGACAGACAGACAGACAGACAGACAGACAGACAGACAGACAGACAGACAGACAGACAGACAGACAGACAGACAGACAGACAGACAGACAGACAGACAGACAGACAGACAGACAGACAGACAGACAGACAGACAGACAGACAGACAGACAGACAGACAGACAGACAGACAGACAGACAGACAGACAGACAGACAGACAGACAGACAGACAGACAGACAGACAGACAGACAGACAGACAGACAGACAGACAGACAGACAGACAGACAGACAGACAGACAGACAGACAGACAGACAGACAGACAGACAGACAGACAGACAGACAGACAGACAGACAGACAGACAGACAGACAGACAGACAGACAGACAGACAGACAGACAGACAGACAGACAGACAGACAGACAGACAGACAGACAGACAGACAGACAGACAGACAGACAGACAGACAGACAGACAGACAGACAGACAGACAGACAGACAGACAGACAGACAGACAGACAGACAGACAGACAGACAGACAGACAGACAGACAGACAGACAGACAGACAGACAGACAGACAGACAGACAGACAGACAGACAGACAGACAGACAGACAGACAGACAGACAGACAGACAGACAGACAGACAGACAGACAGACAGACAGACAGACAGACAGACAGACAGACAGACAGACAGACAGACAGACAGACAGACAGACAGACAGACAGACAGACAGACAGACAGACAGACAGACAGACAGACAGACAGACAGACAGACAGACAGACAGACAGACAGACAGACAGACAGACAGACAGACAGACAGACAGACAGACAGACAGACAGACAGACAGACAGACAGACAGACAGACAGACAGACAGACAGACAGACAGACAGACAGACAGACAGACAGACAGACAGACAGACAGACAGACAGACAGACAGACAGACAGACAGACAGACAGACAGACAGACAGACAGACAGACAGACAGACAGACAGACAGACAGACAGACAGACAGACAGACAGACAGACAGACAGACAGACAGACAGACAGACAGACAGACAGACAGACAGACAGACAGACAGACAGACAGACAGACAGACAGACAGACAGACAGACAGACAGACAGACAGACAGACAGACAGACAGACAGACAGACAGACAGACAGACAGACAGACAGACAGACAGACAGACAGACAGACAGACAGACAGACAGACAGACAGACAGACAGACAGACAGACAGACAGACAGACAGACAGACAGACAGACAGACAGACAGACAGACAGACAGACAGACAGACAGACAGACAGACAGACAGACAGACAGACAGACAGACAGACAGACAGACAGACAGACAGACAGACAGACAGACAGACAGACAGACAGACAGACAGACAGACAGACAGACAGACAGACAGACAGACAGACAGACAGACAGACAGACAGACAGACAGACAGACAGACAGACAGACAGACAGACAGACAGACAGACAGACAGACAGACAGACAGACAGACAGACAGACAGACAGACAGACAGACAGACAGACAGACAGACAGACAGACAGACAGACAGACAGACAGACAGACAGACAGACAGACAGACAGACAGACAGACAGACAGACAGACAGACAGACAGACAGACAGACAGACAGACAGACAGACAGACAGACAGACAGACAGACAGACAGACAGACAGACAGACAGACAGACAGACAGACAGACAGACAGACAGACAGACAGACAGACAGACAGACAGACAGACAGACAGACAGACAGACAGACAGACAGACAGACAGACAGACAGACAGACAGACAGACAGACAGACAGACAGACAGACAGACAGACAGACAGACAGACAGACAGACAGACAGACAGACAGACAGACAGACAGACAGACAGACAGACAGACAGACAGACAGACAGACAGACAGACAGACAGACAGACAGACAGACAGACAGACAGACAGACAGACAGACAGACAGACAGACAGACAGACAGACAGACAGACAGACAGACAGACAGACAGACAGACAGACAGACAGACAGACAGACAGACAGACAGACAGACAGACAGACAGACAGACAGACAGACAGACAGACAGACAGACAGACAGACAGACAGACAGACAGACAGACAGACAGACAGACAGACAGACAGACAGACAGACAGACAGACAGACAGACAGACAGACAGACAGACAGACAGACAGACAGACAGACAGACAGACAGACAGACAGACAGACAGACAGACAGACAGACAGACAGACAGACAGACAGACAGACAGACAGACAGACAGACAGACAGACAGACAGACAGACAGACAGACAGACAGACAGACAGACAGACAGACAGACAGACAGACAGACAGACAGACAGACAGACAGACAGACAGACAGACAGACAGACAGACAGACAGACAGACAGACAGACAGACAGACAGACAGACAGACAGACAGACAGACAGACAGACAGACAGACAGACAGACAGACAGACAGACAGACAGACAGACAGACAGACAGACAGACAGACAGACAGACAGACAGACAGACAGACAGACAGACAGACAGACAGACAGACAGACAGACAGACAGACAGACAGACAGACAGACAGACAGACAGACAGACAGACAGACAGACAGACAGACAGACAGACAGACAGACAGACAGACAGACAGACAGACAGACAGACAGACAGACAGACAGACAGACAGACAGACAGACAGACAGACAGACAGACAGACAGACAGACAGACAGACAGACAGACAGACAGACAGACAGACAGACAGACAGACAGACAGACAGACAGACAGACAGACAGACAGACAGACAGACAGACAGACAGACAGACAGACAGACAGACAGACAGACAGACAGACAGACAGACAGACAGACAGACAGACAGACAGACAGACAGACAGACAGACAGACAGACAGACAGACAGACAGACAGACAGACAGACAGACAGACAGACAGACAGACAGACAGACAGACAGACAGACAGACAGACAGACAGACAGACAGACAGACAGACAGACAGACAGACAGACAGACAGACAGACAGACAGACAGACAGACAGACAGACAGACAGACAGACAGACAGACAGACAGACAGACAGACAGACAGACAGACAGACAGACAGACAGACAGACAGACAGACAGACAGACAGACAGACAGACAGACAGACAGACAGACAGACAGACAGACAGACAGACAGACAGACAGACAGACAGACAGACAGACAGACAGACAGACAGACAGACAGACAGACAGACAGACAGACAGACAGACAGACAGACAGACAGACAGACAGACAGACAGACAGACAGACAGACAGACAGACAGACAGACAGACAGACAGACAGACAGACAGACAGACAGACAGACAGACAGACAGACAGACAGACAGACAGACAGACAGACAGACAGACAGACAGACAGACAGACAGACAGACAGACAGACAGACAGACAGACAGACAGACAGACAGACAGACAGACAGACAGACAGACAGACAGACAGACAGACAGACAGACAGACAGACAGACAGACAGACAGACAGACAGACAGACAGACAGACAGACAGACAGACAGACAGACAGACAGACAGACAGACAGACAGACAGACAGACAGACAGACAGACAGACAGACAGACAGACAGACAGACAGACAGACAGACAGACAGACAGACAGACAGACAGACAGACAGACAGACAGACAGACAGACAGACAGACAGACAGACAGACAGACAGACAGACAGACAGACAGACAGACAGACAGACAGACAGACAGACAGACAGACAGACAGACAGACAGACAGACAGACAGACAGACAGACAGACAGACAGACAGACAGACAGACAGACAGACAGACAGACAGACAGACAGACAGACAGACAGACAGACAGACAGACAGACAGACAGACAGACAGACAGACAGACAGACAGACAGACAGACAGACAGACAGACAGACAGACAGACAGACAGACAGACAGACAGACAGACAGACAGACAGACAGACAGACAGACAGACAGACAGACAGACAGACAGACAGACAGACAGACAGACAGACAGACAGACAGACAGACAGACAGACAGACAGACAGACAGACAGACAGACAGACAGACAGACAGACAGACAGACGGCGCAACAAAAAAGTTTCAAAATCATCTGAAACGCAAAGATATATAAAATTTTTTGAAATCGGAGCAACTTTTTTTTCCTCGAAAAAATTAGGATCACCATAGCTCACACTACTATAGTATAGTATATGTGTGAGAAATATAACCTCATTTCTCTTTTGTCTCTACAAAGTTGGTCATTGGGTTGTACAAATAACACAAAAATTAGTTCATCTTCTTTATTTTAGGTGTAAACCTACTGTAAAGAAAAAAATACTGGAAACATGAAATATGTTTCAATGAAACAAGGAAACAAGTTAGAGCCAAGGGCGTTCAATTTCTCAGAAAAATAATATGATTAAATATGCCGCAAAATCTTGGTTATGACGTCATACCTTATCTTGCGTTCACAAGAAGTGCTAAAATTATATTTAAAAAGTTATATGGAAAGATTATATCAAATGTTGCTTGCTCCTACGTTGGTCCTTGATTATTTTATGTGTGTTTTATTTTGTAAACCTGGTGTTGTTCTCATCCCGCTACTCCACCGGTCCCAGTTCTGCCGCGCCTCCCCTAGTGCTCGCTTCGCACATCATGCTGGGCAACACAGGATCTTAGATCTGTTGCTGGATCCTTGCCCGAGCATAAGACCCTTTCCCAGGGTTACAGTGCTACACCCGGCTTCACACCAGCGTCCAGCACAACTGTCCCGTCGATGGAATGGACAGGGCGCTCTTAGTTCCCGTAGAAATGGCGTAGGCTGCCTTAAATCCCTCTCAAGGGTGTGAGCGTCACTTAGATTCGCCTAAACAACGACGACTCACAATTATACCGTCTTTGGTATAATCTGCATCTACTGCAGTGCCATTAAGTGCCAATAACCACAAAACAATGGCGACACCAATAGACGGCCACCAGCACAGCCAAAATTCGTTAGGAAAGAGACAAGGCACTCCGTCGAAAACACAAAAAAAATGAAGCCGCCGAAAACCGTTCGTAGATCTGGTGGGGACAGTACCAACCTAATTTTCCCGGTTAAATTTAAATAAGGATGCAAACCTATTTATAAAAAAACCGCTATCACCAAAAAATCACTAAATCCGGTTTGCGAGACTGGAGGAAAAAACCCGCGGTTTTCAAACTAACCAATGAGGAAATACATTAATACTTTCGTACCGGTATATAGGGGGCAGCATCGACCAAGGGGATATTGAAAATATGTAAAACGCGCATTAAGGTGTTGTCGGATCCATTTCCACGGTTGAAATTTTTATAACAAGGACGTCGAGACACCCTCCATACATAGACCGAACATTTGCCTACCGGACCCCAGCCGACATAGCAAGTAGGAGGAAAATAACCAGCTGGACTATAAGATGCTCAGCATTGAAACCATTAACTGTAAACTCAATTACTGGAGATCAGAGCATGCAGCAAACCCAGGAATATTCGAACACTCAACCAATTCCCACATGAGTAAAGCAATACCAAGTGTAGAACTTAGCTGTATTTTAGTTACAGTTTTAGTCAAAAGTTTCCTTTGCTCTTTATATATGTCCTCTCCAAGATTCATATGGTTTGACGCCATTTTTGTAAAACATTTCTACATTAATAAAGTTGTTTCCGAACTTGAACCCAAAAATACACACTGAACTACTGCTCAAACTCGGCACAAGAGTGTTCAGGTGTTAACTCACATGATTTCGTTTATTCTTTTAGTCTTGGTTTTTATCCCTCGTTTATCTCCCATTTACAAAAGTGCATAACTGTATTTATTTTATCATCTCCTCATCAAATTAATAAAGATATCAGGGGGCGGGGCCTCGGTTGTTCCTGGTCGACCCGTGGACCCAAATATGTTTTCGTGCTATCAAAACTAGCTAATCCGTGAAGGATATGAGGTTCGGATTGTCCCAATATCCTCGAAAATAAACATAAGCGAATGAAATGTTCATCTAAATGTTTCCTTCCTGTTACTGAAACCATTTGTGATGCGGCAACGCCGCCATTCCCCAGCAGAACAGCTGTTTATTTTCATGAACGTCAAAGAAACCCACGAAATTCCACAGATAAACAAAACAATGAAAAGTTTTAATGTGATGTTTCCGAAACCTGTGATCCTAAATTCCAATTACGATGTCCAGATAATGCGATGTGCGTAGTGTCCACAGTAATTCGATGGAATGTCTCCTTTATAAGGTAAATTTTTGGACACTATATAACCTCCAAACCTAGCTCTATAAAATACCCTTAATTTGTGTACAGAAAGACGAGTCGAAGAGCCTTGATTATTTACCTAAATAAACAAATATGTAACGTTGCCTTAAACGTAAAAATGACACGTTACATAATCCCCCCCGAACTTCAAGACGATTAACCTAAAAAGGTTAATCGGAGAGGTCCGCTGCCGACTTAAGGTCTTTGGCATGCCAGCTCCCTGGCAGTACTTTACCCGATGGTTCCTGAAGCTCAAATATCCATGGAGAAATTTTAATCCTAATTACATAAGGACCAACGAATTTCGGTGCTAACTTCTTCGAGAAAAACTTCGCAGCATCTGACAACACATAATTCTTCCAAACACGCTGACCCACAACAAAGTTGGGTACCCTTGTACGCAGATTATACTGAACTACGTTTTTCTCTCCCGCCACCTCTAGCCTTCTCTTAACATCCGCATAGAGCTTCCGGAAACCTTCGTTCTTACTTTCAGCTGCAGATTGTACACCATTCTCTTCAGATAACAAAACTAGGTTGGAGTAATCTTTTCCTGACAGCACTGGCGTATATATGGGGGGGCCTGGGGGGCCCGGGCCCCCCTTTAAGCTATGATTTTTTTAGATATTTTCGATATATTTCATGAATAAAAACATAAAATAGGCCCGGCCCCCCCCCAAAACTGCCTCGGGCCCACCCCGAAACTTTTTTCTATATACGCCACTGCCTGACAGACACATATTCCTACCAAAATTAACAAAGAAAGGAGACATCCTGGTTGTCTCACGGGTTGCAGTACGAATCGCGCAGGCAAGTTTATGTATTTGTTCGTCCCACTTCCTGTGGTTGTCTTTCACATAACAACATAACATGGTTTTTAACGTACGATTCGTCCTTTCTATTGGTTTCGCTCTGGGGTGATAATACGGATTATACTGAATTTTAACCTGATAACTCTCAGCAAAACGCTTAAACTCGTTACTTTTGTACTGAGGGCCATTATCACAAAGTATCAAACGGGGTACTCCGAAGACCATAAATACTTGCTCCTCAAGATGCTTGACCACTGCTTGAGTAGGAGCTGTTCGCATTGGAAAAACTAAGGAAAACTTACTCAAATAGTCCGTAACGACGAGAATCCAGCAATTACCCTTTGTCGAACGAGGTAGGGGTCCCCATAAATCTGTTGAAATAATTTCCCAAGGACGAGTTGGTTTTGGGTGAGATATCATCTGATCAGATACACCTTGTGTATCACCTTTATGAGCTGCACAGACAAAGCATTTCTTTACAAAAGTTGCCACGTCCTGGCGCATTTTAGGCCAATAATATTTTTCTGCCAGTCTGGGGAAGGTTTTATACACACCCATATGTCCTGCGGTAGGAGGATCGTGAGCTTCTCCAATAATTCTACGCCTATGATCTTTGGGGACTACCTCTTTCCAATATTCGTTAGATGGTGAAAGTTGAGGGTATTCTTGTTTGACATATTTATACAACTTATTATCAGTGTATCTCCAATTCAAAATTTTTAACGGTAATTCTACGACCCTCTTTACCATCTTTTGGTACCATCGATCTTTAATTGCTGTTGAAACGTCTCTGGGCTGCGAAATTGTATCAATCATAGGTACTGCGCGAGATAACATGTCCGGGACAACTAAATCTTTCCCTTTCCGATGGATTACTTCAAAGTCATATTGCTGCAGTTTTACAGACCAACGAGCAAGTCTTCCACTGGGCTCTTTCAAGCTATGAAGCCATTTTAAGCTAAAATGATCTGTTATGACCTTAAATGAGATCCCCTCAATATATGGCCGGAGCTTCTCTATCGCCCAAACCAATGCCAAACATTCTCGCTCGGTGGTCGTGTAAACACGTTCCTGCATAGTCAAAGATCGACTCAAATAGCATATGACTTTGTCTCCTTCAGGATAAGGTTGCGTTAAACATGCTCCTATTCCATATCCTGATGCGTCTGTTTGAATGACAAATTCTTTGGTATAATCTGGACATGTAAGAATCGGTGCAGTCACTAAAAGTTCCTTAATCTTAATAAATGCTTTTTCGCAGTCTGGAGTCCAATCGAACTTTTGATTTTTCTTAGTTAGAGCTGTAATTGGAGCAATTATCGCTGAAAAATTCTATATGAAACGTCTATACCAGGAAATGGTACCTACAACTCTACGAACTTCTCTGACAGTTCTTGGCCTCTGGAGCTCTAACAAGGCTCTAATTTTATTAGGGTCAACTCGGATGCCTCGACGGTCCACTACGAATCCTAAATAAGTCATTTCTGGCCTACACAGTTGGCATTTCTCCCAACTTACCGTTATCTTTGCATTCTGCAATCTTCGTAGGACTTCCTCAATAATTCTAAGATGTTCAGAAAAGCTCTGTGTGACAATTACGAGGTCATCGAGATATACGTACACGTAGGGGTCTAACTCGTTTCCTATGATGCTATCTATGAGTCTCTGCCAAGTTGCAGGTGCATTATGAAGACCAAAAGGTAAACGCTTAAATTGGAAGAGACCTCGTCGACAGATGAATGCTGTTAGTGGCTTCGATGATTCCTCCATTGGTACTTGCCAATAAGCGCTTTTAATATCTAAAGTTGACAAGTACTTAGCATCTTTCAACTTGTCAAGAATCTCGGATACGAGTGGTAAAGGATAACTATCACGCGCCGTCACTGAGTTCAATTTGCGGTAGTCTACACAGAAACGATATTTCTTTGTGTTTTTCTTTTGTACCATTACCACTGGTAAAGCCCATGAACTACTACTCCGTTCTATTACATCTAGTTTCAGCATTTCGTCGATTTCGTCGTCAATAAGTTTTTGAATGACCGGTGAGACCTTATATGAACGTTGTCTTATCGGTGCTACATCTGTTGTAATCTTATGCTCTACTCTGTCTGTACATCCCAGTGAGTCACCCATAATAGTCTTATATTTAACGACCAATTCCTCTAGTCGTTCTGATTCATAAGGTGTAAGAGTTGTTTGTTCGTCTGATGTTTCTAAAGAACAAATCACATCTTTATTATCGGCAAAGTGCCACTCATTAGTACTTAAGTTCGGTACTATACCCATCGAAATCCAAAAATCTAATCCTAAAATCAAAGTGTGCGGCAACTCAGGAACGACGACGACCTCTATTAACCTAAATTTATCTTGAACTCGCATAGGAAGCTGCGCTGTCCCAATACTACTCGTGCTTTGACCATTTGCCACAATACAACTCGTCTTCTTCGTCGTATCAAGTGAAAAACCAAACCTCTCGATAATTGACCAACCATGATTCCCTAAAAAGGTACGTGAAGCCCCGGAATCCAACAAACCTAATAACTTGTTTCCGAGCACATCCACTTCTAAATAAGGCTTATCACATAATCTAAAACGTACGTTAGCCTATCGGTCGATGCTTGTTCAGGCTGACTTGAAGGTCGACCGCCTACGAGCGCCTGGGTCCGTTTCCCTGACGATTACAATTTCGACATTCTCTTACTGTTACCCCTGCTTGTCCACACGAATAACACTGCTTACCTCTAGGTAATGCGCACCCGATCGCCATGTGCCCTGTTTGGTTGCATCTATAACAAACAAAGTCCCTGATACCACCTTGTGGTGGTTTTACATCCCTGTCACTTACGCTAGACTGACCACTAGGTGGTTGTTGTCTCTCTCTATCAGCTCTAGCAGAGAAACTGCCTGCTGGCTGCTGCCTATTTCTGTCGAATCTATTAGCAGGATGATTTAAATTCTGTTGGTTCGATGTCCCGGCACCTGATATTTGAATTGCATCAACCCCTGTTGGGAAATCGTCAAAATCGCTCTCTACGTCAACGTAGGCCAAGTCAGGTTCAATAGATTGGTTTCTTCTAGGAGTAAAATTCTCCTCCTCTAACCCATATCTCTGGTCTATTCTACGACACAAATCTTTTAAATGTGATAGGCTATTGACCTCAAAAGCAATCAACCCTTTCTTATAGATGTCTGCTAAAAGCATCCTGGCCAAATTTAAAGGGATACGGAGGGTATCTCATACTTGCATCAGTCTTTTTTCTTTGTTTGATCAGTATAAGCTGTTGTTTCATCTCTTCCACCGATCCAATAGCTATGCCTCTCCATGTTAACTCATAGATTAATTCGTCCTTGACTAAGTACCTTATGTCAGAAAACCGACTTACAGAAACAGTCATGGTGCCTTTTATATATATTAAAACTTTAAACTTTCAAACTCTTAATTATACCTCTCAATTAAAAAAATTAAACCACGCAATAACAAACACAAAGTTCACTTTCAATTCACTAGTGAAAATCACTATAAATTTTCTCACAAATGTAGAAAATATAAAACTTAAATACTGGCAGACGCGAACAAAATCGAAGAACACCGGAGCAGTAAGAAAATAAAATTTATTTGCATTTAAAAATGTAATCATAGTTTATATTAAGTATTTGTACAACCAACTATGACGTCCAACCTTGCAGAGAGAAATAATTACTTAGATCCTAAATTAGAATTAACAAGTAGCCATAAAAAAAAAATAAAAAAAAAATAAAAGAGAGACAAGAGCTTTGGCAGTGTTCAGGTCCTCCTCCTGCGTGAGTAAAACCAAAAAAAATAATTGCGCTTATCCTAGCTGAACTGGATTAAAATTAAAGCTAAGTTATGTTTGTTTACCTCAGCAGCCGAATAGGTAAATTTATCCCTAAATGGAACGTACAACAGACTACCTAAAACAAAAATCCCAAAGCTGTTGTACACAGTTAACGCTAGGGTATGCTCGTGCTATTGCAGAACGGTTCCACAAATAAACTCCTCAAAAGAAACCCAAATCGCCGTATACAATGATTTTTCTAAAAAGAATAAATCAAAACCCACTTTAACCTGCTTACCTATTCTGAGTTTACACGAAACATGCATTGCTTAAGGCCATGTTATAGAAATCGTAAAATATGCTCAATAAAAAAAAATCCGCTCGCTAAAATTGCGTCGAATTAGTTTAGTAAGGATGTTGTGTGTAATTTAAAAAATTTTAAAAAATTTACCGATGGTATTAAAAAAAATTATACCAATAACGTCTTGGTAAAATTTTAACTAAATTAATGCAAACCATGGTCAAGAAGACCCTAGGATCGTACCGGAAGGTGTCAAAAAAAAAGAAAAATTAAAAAAAAAAATTAAAATATTTTTTTTTGCTGTCGGCCACAAATGTGAGTTTTTGGCTAGTTTTTTTTAACATCTGATGTATTTTTTTTTTGTTTTTTAATTTGAAAAAAAAGAAAAAACTTTTTTTGAATTTTTTTTTTGAATTTTTTTAAGGAAATTTTTTTTTTGGTGTTACAGCCATAGCCAGGTTAAAGTCGTTCAGTGGCTGTCGGTGTTTTTTGACACCCAATCATTTTTTTAAATAAAAAACAAGATCATTGGTTTTGATAACATTATTTAAACATTTTTTTTTTGGTAATATTTAAGCGTTGATTTGAAATTCGTTGTTGCTCTAGGGATTCTCATAGTTTTTTATTAGCTTATCTTCACAAGTTTTTCTTAGAAAATAAAAGGATTCATTTTGTGTGAAAATAGGACACTATTATGGCGCCCAACGTGGGGCCATTTGTGGCCAATTAAAATGCGTTGGGTGATATTTGTGGCAAACTAAATACGTTGCCGCCATTTTGTGACACTGTAAATAGAATAATAACGTTGTGCCAATTTGTGACACTAAAATCAAATTACTGAGTAATTAAACAAATATCTGGAAGCAGAACTGTATTTTCCAGATAGGTAAAACATTGATATGCCGGGTAACTTTTATACAGTGGAGAAGGGGGGGTCAGAAATAAGAAAATTTTAAGCGCCACAGTATTTTAATATCAATGTTTTACAAAGAAGATCTTAATCAAAATACAGTTCAACCCAAACGTTGTAGCCAAACAATGAAACTCTACTTACTTCCGAGGCTTCCAGAGTATTTGTGTAATTAAGAATAACCAAAAAAATTGACTAATAAACAAGATAAAATTCTAAAAGATTCCTAAATGAATCAAAATGACACAAATGGAAAGTTCCTTATAGGTAGATGCACATTTCCAACATGTCACAGTGCACCTACATTTGAGTCAGTAGTGTGAGACTCTATTATATAAGTAAAAAAACACTTCCAAAAATCATTCTGTCATAGGGGAGATCCGAACCAAATATCTGCTGTCCTCATTCTACGTTGGGTAGAATGAGACAGACAGCAACCCAGTCCGAGATCCACCCCATGAAGCAAAACAGTGTAAGGAAACCAAAAAAAAAATATAACCTCATTTCTCTTTTGTCTCTACAAAGTTGGTCATTGGGTTGTACAAATAACACAAAAATTAGTTCATCTTGTTTATTTTAGGTGTAAACCTACTGTAAAGAAAAAAATACTGAAAACATGAAGTATGTTTCAAAATATCTAAAAAAAATCTTAGCTTCGGGGGGGGCCCGGGCCCCCCAGGCCCCCCCCCATATATACGCCAGTGCTATATACAGGCTATTTTTTTACAGATGGTTTGAGATCATCTTGAAATTTTTATAGCACACATTCTCTCCAAAGGGTAGGTAAACTTTACCCCTATATTTTGAATAGGGAATGTAGGTCGAGTCTTTAAAACGAACCGATAGATTCTTAAAATTTTTACACGGTTGGGAATACTTTTACGAGACCTTTAAAACAAGTTCTCACTGGACCCACTTTCCCCACGGATCCCCAATGGTGATCAGGGTTTTCTCTATTCAAAATGGAGCGGTAAAATTTACCCCTTGAAGGGGATGCGTGTTATAAAAACTTTAAAAAGGAAGTCTCCCCCTCGCTATTAAAATAGACGTGCTCGAGGGTGTTTTCAACAACGTACGATAAATGTCAAAAAAACCGTCAGTGACCTTAAAAAATACCCTGTATAATAAACACATAATATGAAAAATGAAACTCGTCAATTTTTACCTTCCTAGCCTGTGCAGCAATGGCTATAGAAGGTATTATTTTCGACGAAAAATTATTTCTTCAAGATAACGTGTATTTCTTAGCAATATCGGCGTGACGTTTATGTGTGTGTGTGTGTGTGTGTATATGTCTGTCCGTAACACGATAGCTCCTAAACCGCTAACAGTTTCTGTTAGCCAAAAAATTGAAATTATGCTAACTTTCTAACGGATCATTATATCACTATACGGTTTGCGGAATATAGCAGAACATATTTTTTTCAATAATTTATGTTATAACCAAAAACTTCATAGGAGCTTTCGTTAAAACAAAAAACAATTTATTTGCTTAGGTGTGTAGAAGTTCTCTGGAAAAAGGTGGGGCGATTGCCGTCCCCGCCCCCTCTCTGGCAATGCCACTCTTTTATTACAATTTTCTATCTAAATTAGGGTACTGCATTTGAACAAAATCCTTTTACCTGCCTTTTATAAACTTGCTATGGTCAATATACATTAGTTATATAAACAAAAAGTTGTAACAACAATATTGGACTTAGTCAGCATTCAAAATATAAAATAATAGTTTTAAATCAATATAGAAGTATAAAAAATTAATCCCTAAACTTTAAAATTAAGTTTTTTTTATATTTAAATCGACAAAAAAAGCACAGCCTGAAACGTAAACAAACCGTCCAACACTGCAAATGACGTCATCGATATCATATCGATGTGCGAAAACTGGCGAATGTACGTCTTATGAGATTGGACACTCCTACCTATTTACAGTTCTTATACAGTCAGGGACTTTTTAAATTGCCGGTGTATTTTTTTTGTGTCTAAATTTATCATTTAAAGGTATCAAACAGAGGTAAGGTTTACTATTGTTTAAGTTTGGTTCAAACTGGTTTTCCTGAATACAAATGAAAATATTTTTTATTTTCGATCGCCGCAATTTCAAAAATTCCCTGACTGTACCATGTGGTACACAACGGATGCATGTCACGAATGACAAGACGCTAGCGCTACCAAGTCCACTTTCAATCCCTGGCTTCGCAAGCGCAGATCTACCAATTTTATTTACCTCATGTCTTAGAATAGATGCATACAGGGTGATTTTCACTTGAATGATTCTAACCACATGAAAATAGAAAGTTTCAAAAACTTAACCTAACAAAATCTAATCAAATCTAACCGAACCGAAGGAAACTGAACCAATAATTTTTTTCAAAAAAAAAAACTTTCCTGACTTCCTGCCCGGGATCCTAGAGGATGTGAATCCGAACCGAACCAAACCGAACCTAACTAAACTGAACCAAACCTAACCTAACCAAACTAAACTACAACACGTACTGCTAATTAGGTTTAGTTGGGTAGGGTTAGGTTTGGATAGGTTCGGTTCGGTACGGTCCGGTTCGGATTCACATCCTCTAGCATCCCAGGTAGGAAGTCAGGAAAGTTTTTTTTTTGAAAAAAAATATTGGTTTAATTTGCTTTGGTTCGGTTCGGTTAGATCTGATTAGGTTTCATTAGGTTAGATTTTTGAAACTTTCTATTTTCATGTGGTTAGAATCATTTAAGTGAAAATCACCCTGTACATCGATTCTAATACATGAGGTAAATAATATTGGTAGATCTACGCATGCGAAGCCAGGGATTGGAAGTGGACTTGGTAACGCTAGCGTCTTGTGTCACGAATGCAGGTGGATTCACTCTAACTGGAACAAACAAACCGTGAGCACAGGGGTCTATTTTTATAACTCATCTTCGGTGATAACTCTTAGAAATAATCTCATAAATATGCAACAAGCTATATAAAGAGACAAAGTAGCTTTTAATTAAACAACTTCTGCTAACTAAGTACGGAGTTACAAAGTATGGGAGATAAGTACGCATAATATGAAGTCCTAAAAAAGGAGATTAGGGTGGATTTAAAACAAGCCGAATAACCTGTTGACATTTCAAATATAAATCATTAAAATCTTTATCAACTTTACACACTAGCAACTTTGTCAAATCCAAACAAACTACTATTTTATCCAATGTATTTGTTCATATTTAAATAAATCCAATAGTGTATCCCAAATCTCATACACAATCAAAATACAACCATCAGAGTACACCAACAAACTGAAATGTCCTTGAAAATACCAACAAAACGAATAGAGGAAATCGCACCCCTGCGAGAAAAGTGACACGCGCAATATTATATATATATATATATATATATATATATATATATATATATATATATATTAAAAACATATTCTCCTGGCCTTTTTGCAGGAATCCCAGAGAGTGTAAAACCTAACCGTTGTCAATTGATCGCCAACGTATCTTAACCGTATCAGTGAAGATCCGTACTCTTCATTGACACGGTCAGGTTACGTTGGCCATCAATTGACAACGGTTAGGTTTTACAGTCTCTAGGATCCCGGGAAAGAGGTCAGGAGAGTAAATTTAAAAAAAAATATGTTAGGATAAGACTCTGTTACGGCTTGTGCGGTTTTGCATTTGCGCTGTCAAAGCTTGCGCAGTCCAGGTCTTGCGCTAGGGTGCCCGAGTTCGTGACTAGCGCGGTACAGGCCAGCGCAGTAATGTCCTAGCGCTGTAAGCATATTCGCAGCTGAGAACGGCGTGGTAAAATTTTCGCGGTTTTGGCCGCGAATCATTAAAAATAGTTTTTTTCTTGTGAGCTTCTTCAGCTAAACTGTATTAAGTCAAAATAATTTCCAAAAATTTCTACATTTGCCTCACGAAAAACGACACAACTCCTTGTTCAAAGGCCAATGCATAACTGGACTCACAGAACACCAAAGGGAAGAAATGCAAAGTACGTGTTAAACCGTTGGTAACACGAGAATAACCTTAACACGGTCCAGAAAGAGAGAAGACTATAGCTCTCTGTCTAGATCAAACATGTCGGGACACAGCTGATTTTTGTCAAAATAAATCAGCTGATATCACAGAACACCAGCTGAGCTGATATTTGTTAAAATAAATCTGCTGGTCAGTGAAAATCAGCTGTTGATGGGAAAAACGTTTGTTTTTGTTAAAATGTATTTTTTCAGAACCATCCCATTTAAATCATGGCATACTTTTTCCATTAAATTTGCACAAAAATATCGTCAAATAGTAAAACTTTGTGGACAATAATTTTTTTACAAAATTTATGGAAAAAACCAAAACTTTATATGAAATGGTTCTAAAAAAATACATTTTAAACAAAAACAAACTTTTTGTACCATCATCAGCTGATATTCAATGAACAGTATTATATTAATATTTAAAAATTAATTAATAAACAAATTATAGTACTTACCAGCTTTTTACTGCTAAAGATACATTTATATGAACTGTGATATTGTTATTTCAGTGTTGAGCAGATAGTAAACTAAAACACTTTCCGTGATAGACACAGTTTATTGAACTAAAACACGTTTCCGGATAGACAGTTCGCTCAACTAAAACCCTTCCCAGGACAGATCCTGCGCCGAGGGGCTGATCAATGCGCTTCGGACTAATAAAAATCAGTAAAAATTAGGTCCTGGCAGGACCTTTGGTTTGGTATTATTCGTTAGTCATTTTTGTATTTTTTTTATCACTTTATACCTAAATAAGACCAAGAAGGACTTACAGGACCAACAAAAATATGGATTATGTAAAGAACTGTACACAATTTTTGCTATTGATCAGCCTTTCTCCCTGCAATGAATTGCAAGACAAGCAGTGATAGAACCACCATACAGCAAGACCTTCTGCAGGGCAGAGGTGCTCCCACCAACTAAACCTTTTTAATTTCGCTGAAATCATTTTTTACTTATCACTGTGTGTGTGTGATCACTCCAGCCCTTCGGGCTCTCTATGGAGCATACGCCTCTCAGCAACCCTGTGCCTTGCTGCATTGTAGTTCTGCCACTGTTTATTTACATATTGAAATAAGTTTTTATAAAATACACATTATACAGGGTGTTTCATAATTCAATAACATAATTTTAGTGTTGAATTCCTTAAGTGGTTTCAAGGCAAAATTTTTATATAACCTTAAACGCCTTGTTTTAAAGTTTCTTTTATTTAGTTTTTTATAGCTCTTGTACTTTTCGAGATATTTAGTTCAAATTTGGCATATTAAGCAATAGGCACTACACTTTTAGACATGCCAAATAATAGTAAACCTGTACATGTTTACTATTATAGTGACCCTTTTTCAGGGGTCATGTCGCCCTTTTCCCCCAGATTTTTTTTGTTTTAAGCCACTGGTAGGGAGAAGTAGGGATTTTAAAACAAGAAATAAAATCTTTGTTTCATTTGCAAACTTTTTTATTTTTCTGAAATTTTTTTGCATCTTTAACCATTTTAGAGAAAATCGCTGTTGCACCAAAGGCTGCTATCATAAAATAAAAAATGCTCCAGTATGGTATGGCGAGTATATCAAAATAAACAAATTAATTAAAACCTATTTGACATGCCTTAACTTGTAGTGCCTATAAGTAAATATACGAGCCAAATTTGAGCTAAATATCACAAAAACTGTAAAAGCTATATAAAAAAAGTAAATTTAAACACCCTGTATCTCTACTACTAAGTGTTTGTAGACCTTTGTTTATATAAACTTTTTGTCTTGAAATCACTCTAGGAAATTATCTTTAAAAATATTTTATTGAATTTTACAACACCCTATATAACCCATTTTGGCTTACATGCATTACGAATAATGTTTCAATATTGCACTAGTGCTATAATACAAATCCTATTTATTTTTTTGTTGTAGTCTGCAGTTTTTTGTGGTAGTGGTTGACAAAAATTTGCCTGCTTCCCCCATTAAAAAACAAGCACATTGAATATAATGCAAGGCTAAATCCTCCCCCCTTGAGCATTACATATTTTAAGAATGTAGTCAAACTCATTAGGTAATATAGGCACACTATATCCCCAAATGTTAAATACAATACAATTGGGAGCTTTCATTGGAGCAATATGAACTCACTATTATATGTAATAAAAATAAGACAAAATGGGCCACTTGTATATACAGTTTGACTTATTGTATCTGATCCTCAGCACAGAAATCAAAAAATATCTTTTTACACAATACACAAGTCAAATTTTATGAATTTATATGATTTTGTGGATGTCCTGATATTGTATAGTTTTGAATTTTACACAATTGGGCTTTATGTTTTGTGTATATATATTTTTATTTTTTGATTTCGGTTCCGAGTGTCGGATACCATTAGTCAAACTGTGGATAAGATTACTTAACAAAGTAATGTGAACTTTCTATTTTATGCCTAATTTACCCATAACATAATGCACAATGGAAAGATTTAGTGTTTATACTTTATGTCTACAATACTAAGGAAATGGAAACAGAGATATTAAAATTAAGCAATGAGTTTGTTCATTGTGCATTAAGTTTTTGGGTAAACCAGGCCTTAGTTAGAAAAATGCCATGATAATATAAGTTATGTGAATAATGACCTGTTCTAGTTTAAAGATTTCTGAAGTTTTGACATGTAATAGAATTTGCAGACCAAATAACAATTACCTTTTTCAGATAGAACAGTCACACCCCCCACCATATTCAAAAGTTTAAAAAATATATATTTTTTTTACATGTGTCAACAAGTGAAAAAAAAACATTTTTTGACATTACAATTGACATGTAAAAAAAATTATTTAGTTGTTTTCTTTTTTCACAAGCTATAAAATATTGTTTGTGAATAGAATCCTCTTTTGGGGGACCAACAAAAATTTTTATGTTAGAAAGAAAACCTGTCTAAAATAATTAAATAAAAATAAATAAAACAAAAAAAACTTTGTAAAATTTTTATTTTAAAAGATTTTACAGTAAAAATTGCGAATAATAAATAATTACTACTATCACTACCATAAGAAATTATTATTATTTTTTGACTTCACGAAACGAAACCAAACTTTCCACTAAGATTGTTAAAAAATTTAGATTTATTAAAATAAAACTAAGTGAAAACACCTTAAAAAACATGACTGCTGAAGCTCCAATTGAAACCTGTTCAAAAAACATAGCATTACTACCCTGAATACAAATTTAGCTTTGAGATTACATTGTCCGGTAATTATGCAGAATAAAATATTATTTTACAGCTTATGCAGTGGCGCACCCAGGAATATGTCTTGGCGGGGGGGGGGGGGGGGGGGCGAGGCTTCATAATGTCGTATTTCATGCTATTTTTTGTGTTTATTCATGAAATATGTGGAAAATATATAAAAAAAATCTTAGGTTTGGGGCCCCCCCCTGGCTGCGCCCATGGCTTATTGCATTACAGATTTCTTGACATTAGCCCAAGATTTACATGGCATTATTGGCAAAACAGTACTAATTACAGGTTAGCTGTTACCACTTGGTTAGTACTATCTGAGGGGAACACAAAGCTGCCTTTGCAAAATTAAAAAACAGTGTTTGTTTTACTTAAAAATAAAACAAATTTTCATTCATTTCCAAACAAAGCATGCCACTTGTTTGTTCTGTCTCTCTTTAAGTAACATCATCTGAGTGAGAGAGAGGTCACAAAAGTTGCATGCATGGAAAAGTTGCACAGTCCGAACAGGGTATTAGGCAATAAAAAATGCTATTTATAAAACTCAAGGATACTGATTCAGTTCCATATTGACACATCTCTTTCTCCCCAGAAAAGAACAGGTATGTGCCATGATCAAATTGATACAGTAAAGTTGAGTTTATAGTTGGGGCTGTAAAGCTGGTTTGTCATCTCATTCCAAGTGCCATCATCGGATAAAGTGACATGGGTTTGATGCAGTCAGAACAGGGCTTAAGTCAAACTTATTAAGTAGGGAGGCAGGAATTTTAAAGCTATATAGCAATACCAATAACAAACAAAGCCATATTGCCATAAAGTAAGCAGTAAGATGCAACAAAAAATGTATTATCCTACAAACATGGGTCTACACAGTGGCATATATGTCAGGGGCAGCCTCCCCCAAAAGCTAAGTTTTTTCTAATATTTTCCACATATTTCATGAATACAAACATAAAATATGGCCTCATGGGGTACCACCCCCCCCCCTACCTATATTTTACAGATCAAAATTTTAATGACCTTTTTATACATTTCGATATTGCAGCGTATTGTTTGAGGTTAAAACAAACCCTAACTAATAAATCACAGCTGCTATCACTCCCAAACAGTTACCTATCTATCTATCACTTAGGTACAGATCATGTTTACACTAAAAACCAACTACTATCCCCTTGGATTACCTTCTACCACCAAAAAACAAACTACTACCAACTTTTGCTACCTTCTACCAGCAATAAAGTAACTACTTCCACCTTCCCCTAGCTTCTACCAGCAAAAACCAACTACTACCAAGTTCCCCTAGCTTCTACCACCAAAAAACCAAATACTACAATCATAAGGAGGTAGTAGTTGGTTTTTTAGTGGTAGAAGATAAGCGTTGGTAGAAGCTGGTTTTTTGGTGGCAGAGACTAGGAGAAGATGGCAGTAGTTGGTTTTTTAGGGGTGGAAGCTCAGCGAAGGTAGTAGTAGTTTGTTTTTTGGGGTTAGAAGCCACAGAAGGTGGTAGTAGTTGGTTTTTTGGTGGTAGAAACTAAGCGAAGGTGGTTTTTGACATAAAACTGTGTCGCAGCTGAGTGATAGATCACTGTAACTCTTCAGAAGTAGTAACAGCTTAGACTTAGAAGTTAGAACCTATTTGTTTTTATCATAAACAAGGCGGCCTTACTTAAAATAGAAATTTCCATTGTTCATAGTGGAAAGTATGAAGTAAGCCTAAATAAATGAACTTACCCCTTACCTTACTTTAACGAACAATAAATCCACCTTAAAACTCACTGGTATGGGGTCGTTGAATTGACTGCTTTTTATATGCTGCTCCTTGTTTTTTATACTGCTGCTGCTTCTTTTTTACACTGCTACTGCTTGTTAGACTCCCAAAATATGCCGATCTAGTACACAATGATTTGATTTTAGTTTTTTTTATCAAAAATCAGATTGAGGGGAACACCCGACAAAAATGACATTCACCACAGAATAAATTAAGGTGTGTCGCGTGTCTCTCTTTCTGTCTGTTCTGGTGGGCTCTCTCTCTTTCCCACAACAGCAGTCAAACCACAGAACAGGATGACACTGTCAAACGTCATTATGTTTAGTTCCAATTTAGTCCCTTGTCCAGATCGCAGGCGCTGTTCGCGCTGTTATATTCCGTATGTCATTTTCACGGGGGTGACTGGACTTGAGACGCTTCTGCATGCCAGATTATTTCCACCCACCCACTCGTCATCAAGGGTACGTTCAGATTGAAATGTCGGGCGAGACGTCTTGCCGAGCGAATGACGTCATGGGTAAATCGCCGGACGTCTGGCCTTTGTGAACGGTATGGGTGTAATAAACATAACCTTAAAATATATATGTTTTTAAAAATTATTGATAAATTTGATCAGATTTAAAATTTTGTTACTGTTTATTTAGTAGAGTTAACATAAACACGAATAAGTGTTTTTTTTGTTTTGAAAAATGGAAATAGAGAGTCTTTTGGAGTACCCGACTTTTGGTGGCTGACAGAGTTTTATTATACACAAATAAAGTTTTGTTTTAGATTTTAAAGTTGTGTTTTCTGCAAATTTATTTTCTTTGTTGTACAAGCAATACAGGTTTTAAGTTCCTCTGCTCAACACTTTCAAAGGACATAAATAAATTTGAAAATTAATAGTTATATGTACATACATGTGCAATATAATATAATAGCGTATGACAGTAAGAATGCGAAAGAAGACAAATTCTCAAAGTGTTTGCTGGGCGTTGAGAGATCTTCAATTACATTATATCAAACCTTTTTATATGGTTACATTATCTACTATTAAATAAAGAATACAAATATACATAGTTTAAATGTCTTTTATTTTAATTTGAAAGCACAATGTAATATCTCGGTATAATATTATTTATATTCCTATAGCAATTTGTCCAAATAAAAATCCTACATTCTCCTAAGTAGAAACTAAACAGTCAAAATGAAATTCTGTAAAGAATCCATTTGCATCTGAAAGAGTGTTTTCCTAAAAGGAGTGCCGCTGCAAGAGGATTCTGCTTGAAAAACTGCTTGATACTCTAAAAATAACTCACACTGCCAAGGGTCGTTATTCCGAAGGCAATTGTCTTCATTGCATGGAGCGATGTGAAACCTGTAACCAATACAGTTTTGAGGGTCGATTTACACAGCAACATAAGAAAACATGGAATTTTTGTGTTAATTTTGGTATTTTCGTTTTTTTTTTCTGCCAGCTGATTATGGTAAAATGGAGCTTTAAAACAAGGCATTAACTTTATCTATTGTGCTATGTTACTATGGGTAAACCATCATGCATACCCTAGCGAAAATCCCAGAAAGAAAAATACTCTGTCAATCTATGGGCACCTAAGCTAGGTACTATAGTTATAGTGTGCGTGTGAGCTAATATAACTAAAAACTGAAATATATATTACCTTTCGTTTGATACCACACAAGCCATGTTTTGACTTAAACTCTAATTTTTGAAATCTACCTTCACCATTTTTTTTTCAAAAAACTAAAATGTAGGTTCATATCAATGTCACTCCCACCCTTTTATTTGACTTGCATTCGGTGGACTTTCTTCATTTTTAAATGGGACTATCTCGACCGAAAACCCAGCCTAGGTACCAAATTTCATTCAAATCGGGCAAGCGGTTTTTGAGTTATTCGCGTTGGTCGTTACAGACAGACAGACAGACAGACACACGGCGGGACAAAAAAGTTTCAAAATCATCTGAAACGCAAAAATATATAACATTTTTTAAAATCAGAGCAATTTTTTTTTCTCGAAAAAATTAGGATCACCATAGCTCACACTACTATAGTATAGTAGTAGTGTGAGCTAATAGGTAACTACATTTAATGTTTTCTATACGGGATATAAAACAAACCCAACCATAACAATTGTCAGAGTTAACCATATTGAATGGTCTCGAGTTTATAAATGGGACTTAACCCTTCTAAAGAAACTTAATACTCACCTGTCAAAAGTCAAACAAGTGTTTTTTGTCTTCAAGAAAAAATAAAATTTTGATTATTTATTTATGGAAAATGTCACCTTTATGTAATATGTTTTCGAAAATATAAAACAAAACATAAAAAAATTGAGGGGTTGATTTATATACCTACTGCGCAAGTCGAGCGTTTGTCACCCACCTCATAGAGAAGGGTGTAAAAGGCGATTCGCCCGACGTAATTTTCGGCCAATATGAGCGAGAGTAACTTTCACCCAGTATGTAATCTGAACGGAATTGAGCGCGCCCGACTACATCCAACGTGCTATCTGAACGTACCCCAAAAGACAACCAGAACACAATAGCGGGACATCTTAAAAGCTAACTAAAAACAATTTTGTTGGTAGATAAAATCAATAATTGCCTTTTGCGCAGACACAACTCAAAAAAGGGCGATTTTTAAGTTGTGTCACTTTTGTCGCCGGAGTGCGAAACGTATTACTCAAAACTTAGAAAGGAGGAGGCACTAAATACATTGTTTACCGGGATGGCTAAACCTTC
The DNA here is from genome assembly GCA_963576565.1 of Aspidapion aeneum. Lineage (NCBI taxonomy): Eukaryota > Metazoa > Arthropoda > Insecta > Coleoptera > Brentidae > Aspidapion > Aspidapion aeneum. The sequence goes on from OY755039.1 coordinate 102,657,195, forward strand.
CTGATATTCTGTAAAAAAAAAATTGGGGGGGTCATGTGTTTCGTTTTCGAGCTATACTTATTTAAATGCGCGCCACTGAAATATGGAAAACTTTTCAAATAAACTTAAAAAACCGATATAGTTTTATTGCAAAAAGTCCTTTTAAGAATTTTAGCAATTTTTGACATATAGTTTGTATCACATACCTACAGAAGGTCAAAAATACAAGAAAAATACCTGAGATTTATTAAATATAAAGTAAGGAAACTGGAAATATATGGTCAAAATGAAATTCACTTGTTTTCATGTTAGTCGTTTTAACTATTCTAAAGTGATGTTTGCATGAGGGGTATGTTATAATCTTACAGGGTATTTCAAATAAAAAAATAATTCAATGCATGACATGTTTACTAATTGTTTACGGAATAGTGTGTTTACCGGGATGCATCAAATGAGGTGAATTTGTGATATTTTAGGGCCCAAACCATCCAGTTACTTGTCAAAAAAATTGGGAATCATCGGTTTCATTTTCGAGCCATAATTATCTTCATCTATCAATTATCTTAATTTGTTATAATGCCTGCTAAAATTTGATATTCAAATCAAGAAATGTATGCAATAAAAACTTAAAATAAGCATCAATTATACCGAAGTTATCAGATTGTTCTTTTACTTACCTAAAATTAAATTTTTTGAGTTGTGTCAGTTTTGTTCTAATATTCGTTGATAAACGGCTGTTAACGTTCGATTTGTAGTATTGTTCAAAATTTTTGTTTAATTTGATATTTATACATGATCTAAGAGCTACTCCAGCTTAAAAGAGAAGGCAGTTTTCAGAATGTCATATATTTCTTAAAAGGAAGGAGAAGCTTAGTTCAGGAAAAAATCAATGAATAATCTTTTCATTGTCGATTTACTTAACGCAAAATTTTTATCAAGGAATAGATCAAGTAATTTTCAAACAAGGATGGCATGGAGATTTAGCACGTGTAATTGGCTGTCTCGATAAAAATGTTACATTTGTAAATAGGCAATAAAAAGTTTATACCATGATTTTGTATTTTTCTTTGGGACAGCCGATTTGTTCGCAAAATAAGGAACTGCTACTAACAGCATGGTACAGTGGCGGATCCAGGTTGTTCCGGGGGAGAGGGGCCAAAGTGGCAGCAAACATCAAAATATTTTTTATAAGCGGTTTTTGATAGATCTGAGGTGTGAAATTTAGTACCTAAAGGAGATTTATGGCGCCGCAGTCGAAAGTTTTTTAAAAATGAAGTAGAATTTGTGACAAATTTAAATAAGGGATGCTGCTAAACTAAAAACCATGTTATATGTCTGGGAGACGAGGGCCCCCTAAATCTGCCACTGATGGCAGAGCGCCCGCGCAGAATAAAGGTAAAGGTAACAGACTGACAAAAGTTTGACCAAATGCACTATATTATTATAGTGGTAAAACTTTATCTTAAACACTTTTATTTCCGGGTGGAGCATGGTGACCTCTAAATTTTAAGGGGGGGGGGCGACTAAACTTCAGGGTGGCCTATGCCCCTTCTAGGCTCCCGTGGCGTCGCGGCTGGGCAAGATAAATCCGCGCTTGACTTCAATTAATCACGCAAAGCTCAATCCAATATAATGGATCCATAACAGATCTGATACCTTCCTAGCTAGCCTATTAGCACACTTCAAGTGAAGCTATGATAATCAACCTTGAAAACAGTTTTTTGTAAATATCTCAGAAACGAAAGCTCCTATGAAGTTTTTTTATTTGTCATGAACCTGTCATTAGCATTAATGGATTTTAACCAAAATCTAATCAGTTTGTTAGAGTGTCGAACTCTATTTGAGCTGCAAATTTGATAAAAATCAGTTCAGCGGTTTAGGAGCTATCGTGTTACAGACAGAAAAAAAATACACACACACACACACAGACAGATATCACGACGATATTGCTAGGATAGGTCAAAATACACCCAAATAACACATTTTTGTCGTTAACTCAAAAAAAAATTTTCGTTGAAAACAACCCAACTAACATTTATAGTAGCGGCTACACGCTCCAAAGGCTTTGCTACTTTCTTATGGTACAAATGTGGTGATCCCAACAAAAATTTGGAACTTTTTAGATCTGCCTACTATCTAGTATCACGAAAAAGCAGAGCTTTCGTAAAAACGACCCTCCAAACTACTTCTTGGGATTGTTACTTGATAGTCCATTCTGATAGTCTTCCCTACCACGATAGGACGTTGCCAAAGTTTTACTTTCTTTTTAGTCGTTATTTCGTAGTCGCCGTAACTTTTGTTTGTTACTTAATTACCACTAGAAAGTTATGCTTCATTAAAGTCACAAACAAGTGTATCCGACAACTACATGATAACTTTAATTTTTACCACAAAAGTTTGTGTCATCATAGTAACATCTGAAAGCCGTAAATACTTTGACTTTTTTTTGGTGTCGATCTTTTAAAGTAGACACCACCTCCTATTTCTACTTTGGAAACGTAGACTTTTTGCAGTCGCATCTTGGTCGCGCTCATTTTTAACCCTACTCTTGTGGCTCCTTTCATAAATAAGAAGTAGTTTTTCATGAATTTCCAACCGATCTAGAAATGTTCAACCTCTGCCACGAGTTATAGTAACAAATATTAACAGCAGGATAAAAAGAAAGAAGCACATAAAAAAGTGTTCATCGGTCTTTTTGTCCCCACAGCATTTATTTTCAGGTAGACCATTCTCGCAATGAAGCATCTTCAGTACTATATACCACTCCTTCACTTTCTTCTTCTTTTTATCCTAGTTAAAATACAACTTTACATGGACACCATCCAACATTTAACAAATATTTCTTTATAATATATAGTATGGGAAATAGGACAAACCAACTTAACTGAGATATTTGGCAAAAAGTAGGTTACAATCAATTTTAAGCTATAGGGCGTCGCGACGCCACCTATAATGCGACGCCCAGCAAAGCACGGTTTTTTCTTAACTTCGCATGGAGTCCTTAATCAGCATGCCAAGTTACATCAAAATCACCCGAAATTTGAATATTTAAAAATTGACTTCCCGACCATTTGTTTTTAGGTGAAATTGTTTGAATGCATAAAAAAAACACGTATTTTTAGATGCGGCCTCGGAATAGGTTGAAAAATGAATTTTGCAATATCAAATATAAAATAAAAGAACACATTTATCTAAAATGACCAACCGTCCGGTTTTGGGCCGGACAGTTCGGTTTTTTGGACTGCCGCCCGGTTTTTAAAATGTGTCCGGTTTTTTTCGAATATATCCGGTTTTGTCTGGTTTTTTTAAAGAAATAGATTCCGTTCACATCGGCACATCCCATCAAATTAAAAAAATACTCTGCCAATATATGGGCCCCTAAGCTCACACTAGGTACTACAGTTATAGTCTACGTGTGAGCTAATATAACAAAAAACTGAAATATATTTTATTCAACTCCAGACTAAATTACCTTTCGTTTGATACGACACAAGCCATGTTTTGACTTAAACTCAAATTTTTGAAATACACCCCCACTCTTAAAAAAACAAAAACTAAAATGTATTTTGTTTTACTCCGGACTCAATTACCTTTCGTTTGATATCACACACGCCATATTTTTACGTAAACTCTAATTTTTGAAATCTACCCCCACCCTTTTTTTAAAACTAAAATGTATTTTGTTTAACTCCAGACTCAATTACCTTTCGTTTGATATCACATACGCCATATTTTTACATAAACTCTAATTTTTGAAGTATACCCCCACCCTTTTATTTGGCTTGTGTTCATTGGATTTTGTTTATTTTTAAATGGGACCATCTCGACCCAAGACCCAGCCTAGGTACCAAATTTAATTGAAATCGGGCAAGCAGTTTTTGAGTAATGCGAGTTGGTCGTTACAGACAGACAGACAGACAGACACTACAACAAAAAAGTTTCAAAATCATCTGAAACGCAAAGATATATAAAAATTTTTGAAATCGGAGCAATTTTTTTTTCTCAAAAAAATTAGGATCACCTTAGCTCAAACTACTATAGTATAGTTAGTATATGTGTGAGCTAATTAAGTATTTAGGTGCATGAGCGTATACAAGGGGGGGCTTGGGGGTTGAAGCCCCCTTCCCAAGAATCTAGAACTAGATTATTTTAAAAATATTTGTTTACCTATTTTTTTATTAACTAAAAGTGGAAAAAAGTTCCAAGCCCCCCCCCCAAGGCGATTTTTTGTATACACCACTGTAGGTGCCTGGTGCATATCTGAAATAAGCATTAAACATTTTCTACAGTACAAAATTTTGTTCCATTTTTAAACACTTCATAATTTTTGAGACTACCTATTTATTTTCGTTGGCCTATTTTTGTTATGATGTGTACATACCATGTTACGATTATCATTTTTAAAAAAGTTGAAACAGTGTGATTTCAAAAATAATACAGAAATGACAATAAAAGTATAAAATTGAAAAGGGCCTAAAAAAATTTTGCGTGCATAAGTACAATACAAGGTGTCCCAGAATTTCCCTCACACGCTATATCTCTGTTAATAGTGAGTATAAAATATTTTAAAACACGGGTTTTTAATGATACCTACTAGCCCTTAGCATCAAGTCGTCAATAGCTATTTTCCTATCAAGTGTGGAAAATCCACTTTTTCCGCACGACACTGCCTAGTTGACCGTTGAAAAAGATTTTCCACAAGAGTTAGGAACAATTGTTTCTCTACAAGCGTCAGAAAAACATAAAAAAATTAAATGATGATGAATTAAATTAAAAAATACAGTGTTATAGTCACGTGACTTTCCAAAAAACAAGTGTTTTATAGAAATTTGACATCTTACCTTTTCACCATAGCATCCAAGGTACTTTGTAGGCATTATTATTAATAGAAACTTCAAATCTATACAGGTTCATATCATATATATCAAATTTTCCACACGCGTAAAAACAATATTTTTTTTAATGCATCAACCCCTAAGTAGCCACCACCAAGTTTTTTTTCTGAAATGGTAGCTCCTATTTTTTTAATTAAAATACAGAGACATAATTTACATGCTTACGATTATCATTTTTTTAACAAAGTGGAAACAGTGTAACTACAAAAATAAAAAGTGGGCCAATTTTTAATGACATTACAGAAAATGACAACAAAAGTATAAAATTAAAAAGGATCTAAAACAATTATTTAATAACACGCGTGTATACACGGTGTCCCCGAATTTCCTTTACACGCTATATCTCCGTTAGTGTAGCGGCCAAAGGAGCAGAATTTTAACATTGTAATGGGTTATAATAAAAAATAGTATTTGTACATATATATTTTATGAATACTTTTTTACTTAAAGCAAAATACCTATTGGAAATAAAAAGAAAACATACGGGGTTGTATTTAGAATTGGCAGTAGATTTAAGAGTGCAGTTTGAAAAAAAAGTCGGTGGTGGCTACTTAGGGGTTAATGTAAATAAGGTACATATTTGGGTTTTTTAGAAGAAAAAAACAAAAACACGTCAGCTTCGTTTTTTACGGGCCTTCTCTCAGATACAAAAAAAGTCTGTTAAAAGGATTAAAAGGATTAGGTGGGATCATAATCTTCGAAAAAAAAAAAGTTGTGTGCTAGCAAAACGAAATCGACCCAGCTTGGCTGAATCTAGTCTTATGTCAATATACCAGCGCAAATACTAGAAATTTCTTCATTTTTTTGCAGAAAAATTTTGGTTTAGATATCGTCTATTTTAAACATCAATAATAGACATTGCGAGGTTTGAATTTCTTTACTATTCCATGAGCTAGCTACTGGCGTATAAGATTTAATTAATACTTAGGTGTCTACATATGTATTTTATTTATAATATCAAAATATTTTCTAATAATGTAAGAGATTTAGAAAACTATACCTATTATTTAATAATAAAATAATAGGAACTAAAATTATACTACTGGAGAACATGCTAAAAACGATTTCGACTTACCTCAGCTAATTCATAAGCGGCCCCTTCGTTCTTTGAGATGACCTCAGGTGCAATCTAACCGCAAGCAAAAGAAGGCAACATCGCACCCGCATTTTCGACTTTTTTACGGTTCGAGCTTTTTAAGTTTCGATGATTTTGCGTCTCTTCTCCATTGCGTATCGCGCGTTTAATTTTCGACTTTTTTACGTTTCGACATCTTTATGGATCGACGAAATTACGATTCGTTTAAATTATTTTCTTCTACATTATTTTCGACAATTTTACGGATCGACAAAATTACGTTTCGCTTAAATTGCTTTCTTCTCTTTTATTTTTCGACTTTTTTACGGTTCGACCTTTTTATGATTCGACTTTTTTACGGTTCGGTCATTCTGCGATTCGACTTAACTACGTTTCGATGATTTAACGTTTCGATGCTTTTAAGTTTCGGCATTTTTACAGGTCGACGAAATAACGCTTCGTCTAAATTATTTTCTACTAAATTATTTTCGACAATTTTACGGATCGACAAAACTACGTTTCGTTTAAAATATTTTCGTCTATTTTACTTTCGATTTTTTTATTTTCGACCATATTACGGTTCCGCATTTTTTTTTCGACCTTTTTACGTTTCGACAAAACTTTTTTCGATGTTTTTGTGGCGAGCCCTCCGGACTTAATTACCTTGCGTTTGATATCACACGCGCCATATTTTCACTTAAACTCTAATTTTTGAAATATACCCCCACCTTTTTTTTAAATAAATTAAAATGTATTTTGTTTAACTCCAGACTCAATTACCTTTCGTCTGATATCACACACGCCATATTTTCACATAAACTCTAATTTTTGAAATCAATCCCCACCCTTTTATTTGGTTTGTGTTTGGTGGATTTTGTTCATTTTTAAATGAGACCATCTCGACCGAAGACCCAGCCTAGGTACCAAATTTCATTGAAATCGGCCAAGCGGTTTTTGAGTTATGCGCGTTGGTCGTTACAGACAGACATACAGACATACAGACATACAGACATACAGACATACAGACATACAGACATACAGACATACAGACATACAGACATACAGACATACAGACATACAGACATACAGACATACAGACATACAGACATACAGACATACAGACATACAGACATACAGACATACAGACATACAGACATACAGACATACAGACATACAGACATACAGACATACAGACATACAGACATACAGACATACAGACATACAGACATACAGACATACAGACATACAGACATACAGACATACAGACATACAGACATACAGACATACAGACATACAGACATACAGACATACAGACATACAGACATACAGACATACAGACATACAGACATACAGACATACAGACATACAGACATACAGACATACAGACATACAGACATACAGACATACACACATACACACATACAGACATACAGACATACAGACATACAGACATACAGACATACAGACATACAGACATACAGACATACAGACATACAGACATACAGACATACAGACATACAGACATACAGACATACAGACATACAGACATACAGACATACAGACATACAGACATACAGACATACAGACATACAGACATACAGACATACAGACATACAGACATACAGACATACAGACATACAGACATACAGACATACAGACATACAGACATACAGACAGACAGACAGACAGACAGACACACAGACAGACAGACAGACAGACAGACAGACAGACAGACGGAGCAACAAAAAAGTTTCAAAATCATCTGAAACGCAAAGATATATAAAAATTTTTGAAATCGGACCAACTTTTTTTTTCTCGAAAAAATTAGGATCACCATAGCTCACACTACTATAGTATAGTATATATGTGAGCTAATACTACTACTTACTTTTAAAAAAAATTTTAAAAATAAGTTGATTTTATGTATATGAATACGTTCTTTTAGCTACTTGACAACACTTTCTAGAAAAGGGACCTTGCTTGACAGTGGCGGTTCTAGGAACATTATTTGGGTTTCACATAGTGCCAGCAGGAGGTGCATTCTGTTTGTAAAAAGTAAATATAGTTTGAGATTTGGGGGGGGGATTTCCCCTTTTTCCCCTCCCGTAGATCCGCACCTTTGCTTTATTATTTTCTAATAAAATAAATCACAATATTTATTTTGGTTTCTAATTCAATATTTGTATAAGTTTTCGTAATACAATACTTGCATTGGTTTTTGTAAAGTGTTCTCCCCGGTAAGTGGCGCCCCCGAAAGTACAAAATGTAAACTAAAATATGTAAACAAACCTGTAAGAAGAGGCAATAATACAGATTCATAGTTTACGACTATGAGACGCATTTTTATCATTCATATCAACAAAAACTGACAAATTCACAAAAGCACGATCCTACAGAATACAGAACACCGCACAAAAACCAGGATTAGGCATTGTTGTTGACAAAAATGACAACTGGCCTCACCCCAATAACTTAAGGGTAGGGATATTGCTTATCGCGTGGGCTCTACTACTGTGAAAGTGTTTTTATAGTGGCGGAAGCTTGGGACTAATACGTTGCCGCGACGGAAGAGTAGAAATTCGAGTGTGCTATCTAAAACTAAAAGGGAAAACTGCCATAAAAGTGGTTCGCATTACGTTCTCGCAACTTAGGCTCACTTTCAAGTTACCCTTTCGACTATTAGGGAATATTGTTTGGGACGCCATTTTTTTTTTGTAAGTTGAAGATTTAATATTTTTATTTTCGTTTTTTGAGTCTATACTAAGGAGATATACTTTTTTATATACAAATTAATTGAAGGTTATCAAATGCACCAGTGTTGGAGTTAACTGCCTATTAGGAAAACATAACCTCAAAAACCAAAACAAAAAAATTGCATCAGATACCAGAAAACGATTCAATTTTACAGGCGCGTCTGTTTTTTGCAATAAAAATGATACATGTTTCACATAAAAATTTGCGTCGCAGTTGAATATTAGTCCTCGGCTAGTAAATTCTCACTTTTAGATAACATAGTACATATTATAGCCATAACCAACCTAAAAAACTTAGCCCGTTTGTTTACTTTAGTGTTCACCATACTGAAACGATAATATTATTTGCAACTACATCGCTACTTTTGTCGCCGTCGTGGTGTAGTGGTAGCAATGTTTGTTTCCCACACCGGCAGTCCGGGTTCGATTCCTGGCGAGGTACTTGGTTGTTTGTGTTTGTTTAAAAATACTTGAACTTTGCTAAAACTTTGTGAAACTGGGCGATTGATCCTGATTGGATGGAAAGTCCCAGTATAAACAAAAAAAAAAACTACATCGCTACTTTTATGCCATTACTAAAAAAAAACAGCCTCTACGAAGTAGTAGATACTTGACTGCGACGTAGTAGTGTAGTCGTTACTACAGTGACTGTAAACACGGGGCTAAGTAGTAATAACCGCAAAATGATTCCCCACTTAGGGAATTACCACGTCGCTAAATGGTATACTGAGACATAGCGGAAGTACGTTGCGGTTACTTCTAAGAAATACATACTCGGGTGTCGTCGCAAAAACTTTAAATGTTCGTTGGGAATACCTTCTCTAGCCATTAGTGCGTGGGCTAGGAAGGTAAAAATCCAAAATGCGAAAAGTAGAAAATAATTGTGACCGAGAATTTATTAAAGAAATTTTGATGTTCCCCGATAATTTTTAGTAGGTGTTTATTTAAATTGTTATGATGATTTAATAAAATTTTATATAAGGTAATAATAACACAAAAATCTCTTGGGTCTTCGTTTTAAAATTAATAAATCTCAAATCATTACTGCATACTGTCTGGCTCATCAAATATACGGCTGGAATATTAAATCGCAAATAAAAGTGTCTTCAGTATGCCCGAAAGCTATGCAACAAAACAAAAAGGCATTTCTTTTGCATATTATAAGTCCATACAGGGTGTATTTGCTGTTTTCATCTCTTCTTCTTCTTTCAAAACAAATTTTAGGAAAAATAATAAGGAAAGTGTCAATTCGCTGTCAAAAATGACGCGTCAAACTTATTAAAATAAAACTCGAGAAAGTTCGTGAGATCTTGTAAGTAGGTATTTTGTTAGTGAAATCTTACTCCAGTTTAAAATACATATATATTTAAGCTGTTGAAAGTTCATGAGATTACACCAGAAAGTGGTGTTCCATAATCCGCAAAAAATACTTACGAGATCTCATGAACTTTCACACGTTTTTGTTAGCATATTATTACTGGTCTAAGACAACTGGGCGCCGCCAACTCGGCGCCGCCGACTGGGTGCCGGACCAACTCGGCACCGGACTAAAAAAAAATTCCTTAAGCAATGTAATATTTCAAGTTTGAGAGAAATCGGTTGGTAAATAAGAAAATCCGCTATTTCGAATTTTTTATAAGTTTAAGTCAAAATCATAATCAGCGATTTGGAACACCGCCAACTTCTATATTTGATACACATCGGTTCATAAATAAGAAAGTGAAAAATTTTGTTGAATGACCTTAAGAAATGTAATATTTCAAGTTTGAGACAAATCGATTAGTAAATAAGAAAATCCGCCATTTTGGATTCCCCATTTTGATTTTTTTAAATTTGAGGATAAAACTGTATTAAGTGATCTCAGGCGCTGCAAACTTTCAAGTTTGAAGCAAATCACTACACCTACCAAATTTCAACACTCGACTTAATGGATTTAACTTTACTTAACAAAAAAAATTGCGTAATGGATTTTGTGTAAATAATATATCTATTTTGTTTTTCATCTGCACATTTTATCAAAAAAAAGTCCGGCGCCGAGTCCCCGCGCCCAGTTGGTGGCGCCGAGTTGGCGGCGCCCAGTTTTCCCATTCCGTATTATTACGGGCATAATATCCGCGGTCAATCTGTCGAAAGTGGAAAAGATTTCACAAGAAATTGGTTTAGATACTTACGAGATCTTATGAGCTTTCACGGAAACAATTTTCGATGTACACTCAGCACGCTTAATCTACCCCCTGACATTGTGGATCTAAACCAAGTTTTCACTTTGCGTAGAGTACTAAAAGATCATTCTACGGTACTACATGGTAAGGCTAGCAAATACGTATGCACATCAGTTTTTGTTGATGGAAAAAAAATCCGCTTGCTTTACAACTTCTGCCACTTCCAAACTTTTAACTCCTCTTCATTAATTTTTTTGTCTCTCCACAAATTCTAAAAATACAGATGTAGTGTGTAGTCCAAATAAGGTATTAATAAAGATCTTTTCTAGTACTCTGGCGGTTTATTTGCTGGAACGTTCATACGAATTTGCTGTCGCCCAACTATCCTTGTAACTCAATTCCAAGGTTTTCGACATCTGTGTTGGATTCAGCAAGGATAGTGTTTATGACTTCCTCTGCGGGTTCGCGATGATGTTTAATTAGATCTAATACTTTTGTTGCAGCACTGTAAAGCTACAGAATTGATGTCTTCCGATAGTGTTTGAAGGCCTTCAAGGATACCCAAAAAGTTGTCTTTAAATACAGAGACCATCTTTCCTCACAAAGAAGAGGCATATTTGGATCATTCATTTTTCATAAAATTAATTCACACAAAAGCTTATATCTTTCTCAGTAGATATCGTTTGGTAAATGTATCTATAATATTATTTAGGTAGGAATTAGTTTATTTTTTTTAAATACAGAGGCCATCTTTTCTCACAAAGAAGAGGCATATTTGGATCATTCATTCTTCATAAAATTAATTAACAGAAAAGCTTATATCTTTTTCAGTAGATATCGTTTGGTTAATGTTTCTATAATATTATTTAGGTAGAAATTAGTTTAATTTTCTTTAAATACAGAGACCATCTTTTCTCACAAAGAAGAGGCATATTTCGATCATTCATTCTTCATAAAATTAATTCACAGAAAAGCTTATATCTTTCTCAGTAGATATCGTTTGGTAAATGTATCTATAATATTATTTAGGTAGGAATTAGTTTAATTTTCATTAAATACAGAGACCATCTTTTCTCACAAAAAAGAGGCATATTTGGATCATTCATTCTTCATAAAATTAATTCACAGAAAAGCTATATCTTTCTCCGTAGATATCGTTTGATAAATGTATCTATTGTATAATATTATTTAGGTAGGAATTAGTTTAAATTTCTTGATTGTTTTGTTCGGAAATTCGAAAATTATTAAATTATTTTTAACATTGCAAATGACAATCTCTGCTCCCGCTGCCTACGAACATGTTGTTTTGTCTTTCTATGTAAATTTTCGTAAAATTTGACCTGGAAACAGTTGTTGTTTTGAAACTTTTTTGAAACTGTTGCATTGTAGAAAACGCCTAGGGACTTATTGAACCGTCAAACCGCAAATCTTACCAACAGAATTGCAAGTTTTCGTCATTTAAGGCCGCTTGACATGGAGCAGTAAACTAGCAGTTGCATGCAAGATTACGGTCCCTGACATTACATCGGTGGCATAAACAAATAAATGTGTCTCATATAAGGCCACTTGACATGGAGCAATAAACTTGCAGTTGCATGCAACACTAGGATTTCTGACATGACATTTGTAGCATAAACAAACAAACATGTCTCATTCAGGGACACTAATCTTGCATGCAACTGCAAGTTTATTGCTCCATGTCAAGCGGCCTTTACCTATGAATACTACAACACGATACAAATTGCGTACTTTAATTATTTGATGAGCACCCCGTATAATACGCAGCTTACGTAAGTATATGAATATTTCGAAATGACAAAAAAGTTTCTTTGAATGCAAATATTGCATTTTTCTCTTGTGTACGTGTCTTTGCGACGCGCGCAGTTTTTATTTATGAGAGGAAATTTTATTTTAATAAGCTTTGCTTTTATAGATGTACAAATAGCTTTCCACATGGGAACTATGGAAAAATATTAAACTAAATGCCACCAGCATGTGAAAAAATTTTGAAAATTTTACAAATCATACAACAGTTGGGATCATATAAATGCATAAATCACAATATCTTGGGATAAATTTCTAAAAAAACACCTGAATGATAGATTTTTTTGAGATGCGCCTTTAATTGCTTTCGGGTGTGCTTTTCGGGACCCCTTTAGTCGGCAGTATGCAGATTTAGAAAATAAATCAGTGTCGTTTCTGTAGGTGTAGGAATAGAAAGTTTTATTATCTATTTTTATTTCTTTAGTTTGCGGCATAATTAAATGAAATAATTTTCATGCCCATGTCACTTTCTATAAAGGATATGCCGATTGTCGGCTTTTATCTTTGTTCAACTGACTTTGCAAAAACTTAAACTGAAATGGCAACTCAATCCAAGGATCAATAAATCAAAAAAATCTGACAGACGATGATTCTCAGGGTCAAAGGAGGTGGAGAATAGGCCCCGGACAACGTAGAAAAATGTTCTAAATTTGTAAAACATTCTAAAATTATCAATTTTTTTAAAAAATTTTGGAAATAATTATAATTATAAATTAATTTCCTTCGAGACATCTAATGATCTAGGACTATAAATGGACCATTACATTTATGTTTAGATGCTCGTTAACCTAGTGTGATTCGTAAGGTAAGGTAAAAATTGAAATTATAAATATGTAAAAAATTTGCTTTATAAAGTAATTTTGCGCAGTGATCAAATATCTAGATTTTTGATTTTTTTAATTTAAGGGTAGTGTTATCTTACGTAATGTAATTACATAATTGATGAGCGCACTCGGGGGGGGGTGGCTCGGGACCCGCTCCCCCCTCTCAAGCATATGATTTTTTTTTTGATATTTTTCACATTTTCATGAATAAAGAAATAAAATAGCATAAAATACTACATCATGAGGGATATTTTTGTGTGCGCCACTGTATAATTTATTTATTGGCTTTGAAAATGTATCATTTTGCTCTCTTCAACATGTAAAATTGCAATAATTTTTTTCTACTCGCGTGCGAAAAACACTTACTTTCCGCGCTCATTTGGGTGCGGAAAGTGGCACTTTTCCGCACTCATTTTACTTTCTGTCCATAAAATGGATGCGGAAATGAAAAGTTATTAAAATTTGGTATTTTGAACATTTTAGAAGCTTTTTGAAGAAGCCACTGTAAATCGATTTTTAGATTAAAGTACAGGTATTTTGGTTGTAATTTTTGATAAACATGATAAAAACCAATTTTAGATTCGCTTTTTCATAAAATTTTCAAAATGTTGAAATTTGGAAGTGTCCTTATAGGATGTAACTTTTGACAATATTTGACATAAATTATTTTGATTTTTAGTAAGTAGCTTTTTTTAAATATCATAAAAACTTACAGAATAAAGTCACCTAATACTTAAATATTATAGTCATGGATAATGGCGAAAATTCAGATTTTGATATTCCAGAAGATGTACTTGACGAGGCTAGTGTTGCGTCCGAGGAACTTTTGCCGCAGAAGTCCAGAAAACAGAACGATAGGGAGTGCGAACAATTTCAAAAGTGGTGTACTGAAAAGGATGTGAAATCCCATAACATGGGCGTAGTCAGGGTGGGTTAGGGGGGTGCACCTGCCCCACCCTGGCTTGTCACCTGCCCCATCCTGGCTTTAGCTCATTTAGTAACACAAGAATGAAAGGGGAAATAAATATTTAATTGTACATTTTTTTGCTTTTTTGCCCCACCCTGAGAGAGACACTGACTACGCCCATGTCCCATAAGGAGAAGGTATTTTTGGCATATTTTTCAACGATAAGCAAAACTGTTTTAAAGGTACAGAAGTCGATAGAGATTGGTGTCTTTTGTAAACTAACAGCATATTTAAAGACGAAAAATGTGGGTTATAGACCCAAGAAGTCTAAGATTTTGACCAAAGAAGATTTTGTCAGATTTATAAATAAAGCTCCAGATAAAACTTATTTAATGATGAAAGTGGCAACCATTTTTGGACTTGCTGGTGCGTGCAGACGCGAAGAATTAATGCAGATTACTTTGGACAATATAAAAGATACCAAATCTCTAATTGTTGTTACCATTCCGTGTACCAAAACATACGCTAGCCGAACCCAAGGACTATAGACATAAAGGACTGCTTAGTTCCATTTAACCTGTGTTAACAAATTTTGCGGGGTGAGGAGAGCGGCGTGACGTCACCACTTGTGCTAAATCCTATGTTTACGTTCGTTGTATATGATGTTATTCGTATTTTCAAGAGAGTTTTGTTGATATTTCGCTGAATAGTTTGTGTTTTTTGGATTGTTTCAGTGCAGTGCTACTATGAAAAGACATATAAATAAACATTTTCACGTTTGGTTTGTTAACAGTGTGTAAAAATTCGATTCAGGACAGAGAAGAACGTTTGTTTACAAGGTAAAAAAAATGGCCACGATTTTCTCAGCAAATGGGCTTTTTGTTTAATAATATCGTTCTTTGATGGAGAGTACCTCAAACAACAATAATATCTATCAAGAAAATTACAAAAGATTGTGAATTGAAAAGGAATATTTTTCTAAATTAAATATTATTATTTATATTAATATTTTTAATTTATTGTACGTATCTGTACTTTTCTGTTTTTTTGTAAAAATGTAATAATAAATACTTTTTTACGTTCTATATTCCCGTTTTCTAATTATCTAATTAATAATCTCTTAACATGCTTTAAAAAGGGGTTGTAATAATTAAGACATACATTATGTGCATTTTTTTTTGTTTTTTGTCTATTTGTTAAGAACAATATTTGTGCTTTTCCTTTTTTAAATAAATCAATAAATTTTTCGTCTACCTATATTTCCGTTTTTAATTATTATCGCAAAATAATTTATTTACATACTTTTAAAACAATTGGACAAAAATATACAGGGTGTCCATAACTTGGGGGCCATAGTGCAGCAGGTGATAGAGGAGGTTATTTCCGAAAAAAAAGTTCATATAACATGGGGTCAACAATCTGTTTTTAAGATATAGGATTTTTAATGTTAGAGGCGTGAGGAAAAAAGGGTTTTGCAAAAAAAAGAAAATTAATCTATCACAGACAGCTGAATACTCAGCTAATTGTGATTCAAAAATGTGATACTCTTTTTTTAAATAAAATTACAAGTTAAGAAGATACCTCTATGTACCTGGCAAAATTACCTCCAAAAATGTATAAAAAATAATCATTTACTTACTTATTCTTTTAACAAATATTAGTAATATTTTATTTATTATTATGTGTTGCTAAAGGCTTGTTTTTATTAACAAAAAATATAAAAAAAATATTGCGTTGAATATGGCATTTATCTAAAAAAAATTGACCAACTAATTTGTAGTAAGTTTTACTTCAATTTATTGCTCTTGTTCTGATACACGACTTTACCCAGTTTCATGTTTTTACTGCGTTTTTTAAAAAAGTTATTACCAAAAAAGTTAAAAAAATGCCATGTTTGATGCTCTGTATCTCTATAAAGAAAGAGTTTTGACCCATGCATTATAGGAACTTTTTTATCAGACATGACCTCCTCTATCACCTGTTAGCCTATGACCCCTAAGTTATGGGACACCCTGTATAGGTACTACGATATTATGTGTAGCTTTTTTTTTTAATTTTAAGTATTTAAATTTAATTCATTTAACAGATATTTCAAATATAAAATTATTTATCGTCTCTGTAAAGACAATATTTTTAAATGTACAATGCCTCAATTTTGCATAAAATTTAATTTGCATAAAGAAAATAGCTCTAAAAGCACATAAAATCCAATATATATATAAGATATTTTTGTGGGCT
The DNA here is from genome assembly GCA_963576565.1 of Aspidapion aeneum. Classification (NCBI taxonomy): domain Eukaryota; kingdom Metazoa; phylum Arthropoda; class Insecta; order Coleoptera; family Brentidae; genus Aspidapion; species Aspidapion aeneum. Next base: position 102,673,852 of record OY755039.1, read on the forward strand.
ATCGATTGGACAAATGCACCTCCATGCCCGTGGGAATTAATACCTTCGGTAAAATTCCCTCAGAAGTAGCCGGTTACTTAGGATTATCCAACCCCGAACTGTATACAGGCCCCTGTTTTTGCAGATCCTCCGCGTCACATCTTGCAGTTTCCGGGGCTAATTCGACTACCATTAAAAAGCATGGAGGCTGGAAATCAAGCACCGTTGCTGAAGGGTACATAGAGTACCTCAATACAACAAAAGAGGAATACATCTAATGCAATTTTGGGCACCGAACTAATGACACCTGGACCTTACACTTCAACGCAAAATTTTTCCAATGTCATTCGATCATCATCGGCAGAAAACTTGGTATCGGCTATCAAATTGAAGCAGGCCAAAAATTGCAATTTTTCAATTAATATTGTAAATAATAAATAGATCATAAGATTGGTACTGATATTTTTAGTTTTAGCGCTTTAGTTTTTAATAAAAAGTTGGTAAAAATTATGTTTAGAATATTTTTTCAAGTTACGTGAGAACTTTCCCACGCGAGTAGAAAAAAGTAGAAAAAAAGATGTACCTAACACGCGCGGAAAGTGACATTTCCGCCCTTGATTGCAGGCTGAACTCCACTGACGCGTCGTTCGTCCATTTGTAAACTACTATTTCGCAATTTACTCAAAATTTTGAGGATCTTCGGGAAAAAGCACCCCATTTTGAATTCGGTGCACTAAGCAAGATGCAACTAGAGACCATGTATGTATGACATATTTTAGTAAAAAAAATATGTCATACATACAGGGTCTCTAGATGCAACTAGGTGGTCTGGATAAATATAATTGTAATTATTTTGTATGTTTTTATCGAAATAATGACAATAAAGAAAATTCTGACCTAATTTTTTGTGATAAAATACAAAAAGACGCATATTTTTCTAATACAATAAAAGAAATCCATAGAAACACATTTTAAGATCAACCATATTTCTTTTAGAAGTCAGCTAAAATCCATAAATCTTAGAAACATGGAACAAACACTGAAATAAATCAGACAGAATAAATAAACTTGGCTCTAAATTGATATCTAAAACTCAACATTACATAGGTAACGGAGTCTAAATTGTAGTGCTTTGCCTAAAATAAATTATATATACTACTGTACAGTGACTAAGGAAGAAATTATTTGGTATTACAAAATTACCTTTAGGTACGATAAAGCTAAGTTTTATTAAGATGAAAAATTCCGTTTTTTAAGACAGGCGATTCTGGAACGCAGAGTCTGCTGGCTGGGGGAGGCACTGGTCTGTGACTAAAAATAATGTCATAGGTAACTCATAAAAAATAAAAAAGTTGTCTGTTTATTTGATCAGATTTTTCAAGGGTCGTTATGACCACACATCCCAAAATTTCGAATAAATTATAGAACGCCCACACACAAAAAAATTGCGAAAAACACTTTTGGTTATAAAATCCTATCAAATTATTAATTATAAATTCCCAAGTAACATTATTACTCAAGGTTTTATCAATTTGGTTCCGAGGTTATTTAGAGAATGCCGTTATGACTAGTAGGATCAATTTGGCTACCTAAAGGTAATTTTTATTGCCCAATTACCCAAAGACGTGTTATAAAACCAAAAAGTGATTTTTAAAGAAAATATAAAAAAACTGATATTTCTCCTGTTTTTTTTAGATAGTTTTGGCTCTATTGATTTCTGATTTATAAAGATGGCCCTATAAAACCCTTATGCCTCTGGTGCTAGGAGGTAAACTTGCGTCGGGCATGTGATACCTGGGTGTACCAGCCGCGTAACAATTTTTTGTAAAATATATGTTTATTTGTTTTATTGAAAAAAAATGTCTTACGACAAAGAAAAGAAAACACTTTTGAAGCTGTGGCAAGAGGTGAATAAAATTTCATCAGATATATAGGTTTGGTTTTAGATAGTGAGCCTCCTGATCATGTGAGTAATAATGAGAAGTTACTGATGAGAGTAAGAGATCTAAGAAGTTTGTATTTAAGAGCCGTAAATATATGTAGTAATAATGAAGAATTAACCACAGAAATTCAGAACATTAAAAAGGACTTACAACAGAATGGTTATTCCGAGAAATTAATAAGACAAATAGCCAAACACTATAATATAAAAACAGTATTTTCATCGGGAAATACGAAAAGGTGTTTTGTAACTAAAACAAAACCAGAAAATCCCTCAAATAATAAGGAATGTATTTACCAAATCCCGTGTGAGTGTGGTAAATCATATGTGGGCGAAACGAAACGCCCTCTTTCAGGTTAGAGTAAATAAACATCTAAAAAGTACCCAATTAAAGGTATTGAAAAATTCGGTTTAGCGGATCATGCATGGTCAAATGATCACAGGATTCAGTGGTCAGAAGCTAAAGTTTTGCATAAGGAGTCGCATTGGCGAAAAAGTTTATTGAAGCTGCATTTATAATGCATAATTAAGAAGTTTTCAGTCAACCAAGCACGGACATACCAAACATATGGAAACCACTCGTTAAGGAAAACAGGCGTCTTAGGATTAAACAGGGGGCGGGCCGTCACACCTGAGTACACACCAAGTAGTAGAAGTAGTAACCTATAGACTAGATTGTTTAGTTTACACTTGAAAACGGTTAGAGATACTTACTAACCGAAACGTCGTTTTTAAATCAATAAAGACAATGGAAGTTTGAAATTTTGAAATTTTGTTTCTATTTAAAAAGTATTTGTTAGTTATAAGTAAAAATTTCTTTGTTTTTTTGTATAAAAGTACGCCCCTGGATTTTCCTGTTTGCAAATATTTAGTCAAATATTTTTTTATTTTTTCTGTTTTCTTATGTATTATCTTCGAAATAAAAGAAAAATTTAGGTTCTAAATTACTTCTAGCATTTTTTACGCTATTTTAAAAAAATATGTTTTTAATTTTTAGAAAAATACCCTTGTTACCTAAAAATGAATTTTAGTATCTAACGCTACATGACTAATGGTATATTCATTTGTTTTTTAAGGTCAAAAAGGTTCAAAAAATTAAAACACAACCATTATACTAAAATTTTATGTCTACCGTTAACTTCAAATGCGAAATGATAAGTGGGTATGTCATACCCATGTGTACCATCCATGTTAGGAAAAATAGGTGTAGACTTTTGGTTTTTGTCATTACTTTTAGGCATTTTAAAAGGGTTTTATAGGACGGCTTAAAAGTAACTTTTAATTTTTTTGCTTTTATAGTTATCCATAGTTGCATATTAAATATTATTTAAATAGGCAGCCATATAAATACTTTCAGGATTTAGTTTTTTTTATTAGGTACTTCTGGTAAAAATAATAAATATACCTAGGCACAGATTGGAACCTATGAATTACATTAATTATTTAAAGTACAATAATTGTTAATTGTTGAGTTTGTGTTCTCCTGGGTAGGACCCGAGAATAGCAAACACACTCTTCTCGGGTAGGACACCCAGGCCTAGATTAGGCATGTTTAGCAGGGGCGGCTAGTGCATAAGGGCTGCAGAGCTGCAGAACCCCCAAATTTAAAACATTATTTGACTATTTTCCAGCCGCTGCTATTTTTCTAATATAATTATTTTATTTCTAAAATTATTGGAATAGCGGTATATTTTCGGTCCGGTGTTAGTATAGTAGGCCTTCAAATCGCGTATGTGTGTTGAGTATGACGCCGCGCGCCGTCGCTGAAGGCCACATTTCACAGTCGGTCAAATGAAGTTATTGGCATTGTTGCGCTGCTAAATTGCAACACAACGTAGCTGGGCGGCTTCATCTGTGCTCGGCTAGGAACCCCTTCCTTCGCCCCGCACCGCACTTGCTCATGGGTTTAGATAGCGAAATCTAGGCACAAATAGAGCTGCAAAACTTGCAGTACCAGTACAATTCCGGGCGGGCGGGCTCAGCGTTCCGTGTTTGCGGGTGCATTTATTTAGAAGACGCCAAACGCATGAGCGGGAGGTTATGGTCGTGTTTGTTGTTTGTTTTTGTATAATTGTGTCACAATGAATGTGGTGAATAATTTAATTAATGTACTGCCCAAAACTGTATGAGTACGAGTTCTCAGATGTTTAGTCATATTATGCTAAGGTAGTGAATCTGAATTAAATCTTTTGTAAAAACGCTATTTTTTCCTAGGCATTGTAATTTTTGCCAAACCAAACTTGGCAATTTTTTACTTTTTATAATAGACACGTGATCTGGAGACTGTAAAAAAATAGCATTTGTTATACTCTATCGGCAGAACTCACAAACTGAACACTGATGTTTAGACAGCTAATATAACAGGTTGCCCTCCACCCAACCTGCAGGCCCAATGGATAGCATTGGACTGTCCCTATCCATTGTTTGTACGAAAAAAATCATTTAAAAGTGTTCAATTAAACGCTTTTAACCCAACACTTTAAAATTTAAGTGAGATTATGTTGAACACGTTGACTTTTTTCTTTTTTATTGGTTTAATAAGGACACTCAAAAATCCTTGTTGCGATACGATAACAAATAAAACCAAGTTACCACTATAAAACAAAAATGGCGTATATAAAATTATTTAAAAAATAGTGAAAAGAGAAAATATTTATCTAGTCGTTTTAGTAGTGTTTTTAAAATTCTTATTACTTTAATTTTGACATACTTATGTAAACCAAACAGAGTTTTTTTAATGGTGAATGGTGTTTATTTTTTTTAAATATTAGTGTTTTTATTATCAAAAAACGATCAAAATACATTTTTTTGGTGGCGCGATTGTTTTGAGAGCTTTTTAGATACGATTTTATTAGTAAAAAAATAAGTCAGGCAGGTAATTTTGATGATCAACAAAACGAGAAATTATATATATATATATATATATATATATATATATATACTCGACCGTTGTATCTTGTGACATCCAGCAAAAAGTCGGTTTTTGTGACATCCACTTTAAAACCTGGTGTTATCCAAAAATAAAAAATATGAAATGTAATAAAAATATTTTATTTTTAATTCCATAAAAATATTTGTATAAACTCACAAATTAAAAAATAAAATTTTTCATATCTTTGTGGCGTCCATTGTATATAAAAAAAATTTTGACGTTGTAACATCCCTAATTTGTGTTAACTTGTGACATCCAGCAATGTTGCCAATGTTTCATAAAAATAACGGATGTAACAAGTACCTATAAAAATAAGAAATATACACTGGATGTCACGAGGAAACAAATAACAAATAAAATATACGAAGACGTTAGGGATGTCACAAATGTGTGCAAATATGTTACAGGTATATGTATGCAAATAAGAAAAATATACACTGGATGTCACGGGGAAGAAAATAACAAATAAAATATACAAGCACGTTATTGATGTCATAATAGGCTTACAAGATGAATATACGGCAAGGACTAAAAAAAATACTCTGCTAAAATATGGGCACCTACGCTCACACTAGGTACTTTAATTATAGTGTACGTGTAAGCTAATATTGTCACGACTATATTTGTGACAAGTGGTATCTCTACCATATATGTCACAAGGTTTGTTATTTAGTGCCCTTGTGACTGAGGGATTTAGGGGAATATGAAAATTAAGTATAAAGAATCCACATTTATACATGTATTTTATATAAGAAAACAGATTAACAGGAATAGAGGTTATTGCTATAAATAATTAAATAATGTAAAAAGAGGGATGCTGGCTGGAGAGAGTTGACCTAGGGGCCATAAGAAATAGACCTTATAGGCCGTAGAGAGTTGGCCTTATGGGCCATAAAGCGTAACCACCATAGTGAGGTTTTACTTAGGTATGTTAAGTAGGGGCCACATTATTTCAGTGGTGTACTGGGTTCGTAGGGACCACGTATTTCAGTGGTGTACTGGGTGTGTTTAGTAGGGACCACGTATTTCAGTGGTATACTGGGTTGATCACTTGCTAGAGTGATGCCGGTCTATTATCCAGCATCGGCTTTTATAGACGAAATTAGTGCAAGCACAGCAATATTGGTTATTGCTATAGTAAAATGATCGGAATTTAAACTTATTTATGACAGTATAACTAAAAACTGTAATATATTTTATTCAACTCCAGACTCAAATACCTTTCGTTTGAAACCACACAAACCACGTTTTGACCTAAACTCTAATTTTTTTAATTTATCCCTACCTTTTTTTTTTACTAAAATGTATTTGTTTAACTGCAGACTCAATTACCTTTCGTTTAATACCACACATTTAAACTCTAATTTCTGACATTTACCCCCACCCTTTTTTAAAAATAAACTAAAGTGTATTTTGTTTAACTGCAGGCTCAATTACCTTTCGTTCTATATCACACACGCCAAATTTTCACATAAACTCCAATTTTTAAAATCTACCCCCACCCTTTTATTTGGCTTGCGTTAGGCGGATTTTGTTCATTTTTAAATGGGACCATCTCGACCCAAGACCCAGCCTAGGTACCAAATTTCATTCAAATCGGGCAATTTGACGTTAAAAAAACTCGTCAGATTAAATTTTATCTGACTAGATTTAAAAATTCCTTATGTATTCAACTTAACTTTAGTTAAATTTAGTTGAAAAATAATGAGCCTATTATTAATTATTGTACCCTATATTCACAGTTTGTAGGTCAAATTAGATAAAAGTTATCCGTTTTTGTTTGTAACTCCCATTATCTTTTTGGACTCAGACTTCAGTTTTTATCAGTCCCAATTTTTACTTTCCTAGTTCGTGCAGCAAAAGCTAGGAAAGGTATTATGTTCGAGGGATTTTTTTTTAAGATAAGAAATATTTTGTGACATTTGTTTGTTTGTATATATGTTTATCCGGTTCGGTTCGGTTCTTCGGATTTTTGAAAAACCTGTAGCTGCCCATTAAAATCGGCTTACTATATCGAAATGGCTTTTCTGCCTTTTACCTTGAATTTTTTTTACTTACGTACAGCCATCTGAAAAACGCAGTCGTCCTGGGTGTTTAGGTCGCTTTATTTTTTTTTTCAAATCAGATTTAATTAATTACTGAAATCTCCGTTACCAGAATAAAAATTGTGGGGAAGTAACAAGTTTTAAATAAAAGTTTTCGTATTTTGTAATTTCTTATTTTTGACACGCTTTTATTAGCGTCACCTGTATGTTTGTAGGTAGGTATGTATGTTTGTAACTGACTCCTTTGGACTAGATTTTGACCTACTATAAACCAACAGATTTAATCGTAACAAAAACATTTCATGTAAAAAAAGCCAAGCACGCAAAAATGGCATTCCGTAAAAAGAATTGAGATAAAAGTAAAGCCAAGTTTTCCAATACAAATTTCAAAATGAAGGGTTCTTACTAGTTTGGGAATGTTTTTTTAAACTTTGCTATCACAGCCAAACTTCTTTATGTTCAATTTAGCACTGTGTCTAAGAGTCATTTACAGCCGTAATAGCCAAGTTTAGAAAAATATTTCTAAACTAGTAAGAACCTTTGATTTTGAAATTTGTATTGGAAAACTTGGCTTTACTTTTATCTCAATTCTTTTTACGGAATGCCATTTTCGCGTACTTGGCTTTTTTTTACATAAAATGTTTTTGTTATGATTTCACTTCTTTTTTAAAGGAATTGGATAATACTTAATTTTTAAAGTAGTAAAATATGCGGAAAATTGTTCAAAACTTTTGCCTTACTTAAATTTTTGAGGTTTTTAAATTTTTTTCCATGTTTTTTTTTATCATAGTTCCTATCAGCCTTCCAAAGCTCAGCTCTCGAGTGTTTCTGAAAGTGCACAATGTTACTTTTACATAACTTTACATGTATAGGGGAGGGAAATAAATTAAAATTGTCGTGTTTTTAAATTTTGTCCTATAGTTTTATCATAGTTTCTATCAGTCTTCCAATGCTCAGCTTTCTAGCGTTTCTGGAAGTGGGTAATGTTACTTTTACATAACTTTACATTTATAGGGGAGGAGAGTAAATTAAAAAATTGGACTTTTTAAATTTTTTCCCATGGTTTTATTATAATTTCTATCAGCATTCCAATGCTCAGCTCTCTAGCGTTTCTGGAAGTGGGCAATGTTAGTTTTATATAAATTTACATTTATAGGAGAGGGAAGTAAATTAAAATGTTGGTATTTTTAAATTTATTTATACAGTTTTATCATATTGTCTTTCAGTCTTAAAAAGTTCAGCTCTCTAGCGTTTCTGGAAGTGGGCAGTGTTACTTTTACATAACTTTACATTTATAGGGGAAGGAAGTAAATTAGAATTTTGGGGTGTTTTAATTTTTTTCTATAACTTTATCATAGTTACTATCGGTCTTCCAAAACTCAGTTCTCTAGCATGTCTGGAAGTAGTAAACATTTACTTAGCTTTACATTTATAGGGGAGGGAAGTAAATTAGAATTTTGGGGTGTTTTAATTTTTTCCTATAGTTTTATCATAGTTCCTCTCAGTCTGCCAAAGGTCAACTCTCTAGCATTTCTGGAAGTGGGCGATGCTAATTTTACATAAATTAAATGTATAGGGGAGGGGAGTAAATTAAAATTTTGGGGTTTTTTGATTTTTTTCAGGGGTTTGGTCATAATTTCTATCAGTCTGCCAAATTTCAGCTTTGTAGCATGTTTGGAAGTACAGTAGAATATTGATGATCTATACATGAGTGAGTGAGTCAGTGAGTGAGTGGCAATTTCGATGTTTTTTGAAATTTCATAACTACTTTACAACTTTATGGAATTCCATGAAACTTGGAGGGGTTGTTAACTTCATGGAGATCTACGACTGTGCAAAGTTTGGATTCGTAGCTCATTCCGAAGTAGAGTTTTAGGTAGGTCAAATATCGGCTGAAATGTTTCCAGAAAAGAGGGTTACGGCGCGCAAACTTGGCGAGGCACTGCCGTGCCCTCAGATTTAAACTTTGTACACTTATCAAGAACCGCTGGCGCCACTTTGGCAGAATTAAGGCCCTTAATTATTATGCAAATAATATAAAATAAAAATATAAGATTTTCATTATTCAGTCTAGCAATTTATTCCCATTTTCTTTTCTTTTATTTCTATATTTTTTTTCCAAATCGGCTAACCCATATGTTACTTTTTTTTAGGTACCTAAATTATTCTTCTGAATTTTTCCTATATGTGCTACTCCTTGGAAATAAATAACTAAATATATTAGAGGCGCAATTAGGGGGGGGGGGATTCTATAAAATCGGTTAAGCAGTTTCTGAACTCGTTTCCTTTACAGGGTGGGCCAAAAAAACCTGGACATTTTTTTTATTATAACTATTGAACTATACAATCGATATTAATGGGACAAACTGCACTTGCCAAAGAATTAATCAGAGTTTTGACTAATTTATCATTTTTTGTCTGCCATCTCAAAATCCAAGATGGCGGACGAAATTAAAATGTACTTCTCAAGATGTTCGTTTATTCTTCTGTTGCGAATATGTTCTAATTATTTTTTTAAATTAGTAAGAAAGCTGCGTTCTTGCCAGGCACGACAAGGTACGATTCAGCAAAATTGGTTCAGTGGTTCTATAAAAAAATATTTTTGTTCAACCATTGTTTTGCATATTATACGATTGCTTGCCAATCATCATGTCTGCATTTATTTACTTATAAATTCATTACTACTGAACCGATGTTAGTGGAAATAAACAACATCCTGGTGAGAATTGATTGCTTTTTTAAGAGCATGATCAAAGTTATCGCCATCTTAAATTTTAAGATGGCGGATAAAATTATTCTTGATTCTTTAAAATGGCGTGTTTATTCTTATTTTCCGAAAATGTTTTAGATTTTTTTTAATCTATGAAAAAGCACTACTTTTTCCCCACACAACGAGGTAAAAATTATTAAAATCAGTGTGGTGGTTCTCAAAATATCTATGGTTCTGTCCAACATCTTAACTTTTAGGATGGCGGCAAATATCGTTTATAACCTTGAAAGAACAATCAATTCTCACCATTATTTTTCTTATTTTACTAAAATCGGTTTGGTAATAATGATTTATAAGGAAATGAATGCAGACAAGGTTGGCAATGCAATCGTATAATCTGTAATACAATGACGAAAACAGAAATAGGTTTTTTGAGAACCAATACACCGATTTTGCTCATTTGTGCCTTGTTGTGCGCGGGAAAAGTAGTGCTTTTCTATAAATTAAAAAAAAAATCTAAAATATTTCCAGAAAATAAGATTAAACCCACCATTTTTAAGAATCAATTATGATTCTGTCCGCCATTTTAAATTTTAAGATGACGATAAATTTTGATCATGATCTTTAAAAAACAATCAATTCTCACCAGGATGTTTTTTATTTCATCAAAGTCAAAGGTTCAGTAGTAATAAATTTGTAAGGAAATAAATGCAGACATGATTGGCAAGGCAATCGTATAATTTTCAAAACAATGGTTGAAACAAAAATATTTTTTTTAGAACCATCTAACCGATTTTGCTGATTTATACCTTTGCGTGGCAAGAACGCAGCTTTTCTACTAATTTAAAAAAATAATTCAAACGTGTTTGCACAACGGATGTCACAACGTTTTTCCATGTTTTTGGTACAGTCCTGATGGGGAGGGCCCGGGTGTTCCTAAATTAAATGGATGTCATAGCATACCATGAGTCTGATGAAGAATACAGCAAAATTTTAAAAAAAATTTGACGCCAAAATTTCCGTGTATATTGGCGCGAGTATATTCAAGAATCGATCCAATTGATATTTATCACTCTGTGACATCCAATGTATATTTTGATCTTAATTCCGTCAAAGCGACAACCTTGCATTATGCCTATTTTATTAATTAAATTTGGTTTATTTTGTATTTTGGGCGGCTGTTGCTATGTGGTCCAGCGATTCACTTGACTTGCATCTTTGTAAAAAAATTTAAAAATGTTAGCATAATAAATAATATTAGCTAGCTTATTGGGAACATAAATATAAAATATAAATAAATATGTCTTCATGTACCTCAGAGCAAAAGTGAATTAACTAACGGACTTGGATAGGGACTTGATACTATTTGTGAATTGCTTTCTCCGTCCTCCTTTTTACCACGTAGTTAAAGTCAGATGAGTAAAAAGAGCGCTAAATTTTAATCTAGCTACGTCAAAACGTACTGATTTATAATAGTCTATTTTTAACTCTATTCAGTGATTTTTTTACAAAAACAAATCTGCTGAATTAAATTAGAATTCTTATAAATCAATCAATACATATATACCGGGTGGGCCAAAAAAAAACCGCACAATTTTTTTTCATTATAACTTAAAACTTAACACTTAAAACCATTAACACTTAAAACCATCGATTTTAATGGGACAAACTGCGCTTGGCAGAGAATTAATCAAAGTTTTGACTAATTATAATTATTTATCAGCGATCTCAAAATCCAAAATGGCGGACAATATTAAAATGTACCCTTTAAAGATGCTGGTTTATTCTTATGTTGCAAACACGTTTGAATTATTTTTTTAAATTAGTAGAAAAGCTGCGTTCTTGCCACGCACAAGGTATGAATCAGCAAAATCGGTTTGATGGTGATGGTGAAAATATTTTTGTTTCAACCATTGTTCTGAAAATTATACGATTGCCTTGCCAATCATGTCTGCATTTATTCCCTTACAAATTTATTACTACTGAACCTTTGACTTTGATGAAATAAAAAACATCCTGGTGAGATTGATGAAAAGATCATGATCAAAATTTATCGCCATCTTAAAATTTAAGATGGCGGACAGAATTATACTTTATTCTTAAAAATGGTGGGTTTATTCTTATTTTCTGGAAATATTTTAGATTTTTTTTTAATTTATAGAAAAGCACTACTTTTTCCGCGCACAACAAGGTACAAATTAGCAAAATCGGTGTATGGATTCTCAAAAAACCTATTTCTGTTTTCGTCATTGTGTTACAGATTATACGATTGCATTGCCAACCCTATCTGCATTCATTTCCTTATAAATCATTATTACCAAACCGATTTTAGTGAAATAAGAAAAATGATGGTGAGAATTGATTGTTCTTTCAAGGTTATAATCGAAATTTGCCGCCATCCTAAAAGTTAAGATGTTGGACAGAACCATACTTGATCCTTCAAAGAGGCACTTTTATTCTTAATTTTCGAAAATGTTTTAGTTCTTTTTATTAACTTAATGGAAAGTACTACTTTTCTCCCGCTTAATAAAGTACAATTTAATAAAATCGGCAAAGTGGTTCTCACAAAATCTGATTTTGTACAATTGTTTTACAAGTTATGCGATTGCATTGGCAATTTCTGTCCGACATCTTGAATTCTAAGATGGCGGCAAATTTCGATTATAATCTTTAAAGAGCAATCAATTCCTACCACGATTTTTTATGTTTCACTAAAATTGGTAGAATTTATAAGAAAATTAATGCAGACAGGATTGGCAATACAATCGTATAATCTCTAAAACAATGATTTTAATAATTTTTACCTCGTTGTGTGGGGAAAAGTAGTGCTTTTTCATAGATTAAAAAAAATCTAAAACATTTTCGGAAATTAAGAATAAACACGCCATTTTAAAGAATCAAGAATAATTCTATCCGCCATCTTAAAATTTAAGATGGCGATAACTTTGATCATGATCTTAAAAAAGCAATCAATTCTCAACAGGATGTTGTTTATTTCCACTAATATCGGTTCAGTAGTAATAAATTTATAAGTAAATAAATGCAGACATAATTGGCAAGCAATCGTATAATCTGCAAAACAATGGTTGAACAAAAATATTTTTTTTATAGAACCACTAAACCAATTTTGCTGAATCGTACCTTGTCGTGCCTGGCAAGAACGCAGCTTTCTTACTAATTAAAAAAAATAATTAGAACATATTCGCAACACAAGAATAAACGAGCATCTTTGAAAGGTACATTTTAATTTCGTCCGTCATCTTGGATTTTGAGATGGCAGACAAAAAATGATAAATTAGTCAAAACTCTGATTATTTCTTTGGCAAGTGCAGTTTGTCCCATTAATATCGATTGTATAGTTCAAAAGTTATAATAAAAAAAATGTCCAGGTTTTTTTGGCCCACCCTGTAAAAGAAAAAAAATTGTGCATCTAATATATTTATTTATTTATTTCCAAGGAGTAGCACATATAAGAAAAATTCAGAAGAATAATTTAGGTACCTAAAAAAAAGTAACATATGGGTTAGCCGATTTGGAAAAAAAATATAGATATAAAAGAAAAGAAAATGGGAATAAATTGCTAGACTAAATAATGAAATAATATATTTATTTTATATTATTTGCATAATAATTAAGGGCCCTAATTCTGCCAAAGTGGCGCCAGCGTCAGTAAATAAAACATATCCAGCTAGGTATAAACTACATAATTTATCAAAAATTCGCTGAACATAGGTAAGTCCAGATTATCTAGATTTTTTTTTTAAATCTAGGTACTGTAGTCATAGATTTTACTGGAATATCGGCCATTTTTTGTGTACCGAGCAAAGCCGATTAGTAATCAGTTTCTATGTGACTATGCTTGGGGGTGCTTCGCACCTCCCTGTTTACGTCTTGGAGGTGCCCTAGCTAAGGACACTCATCGTAAAGGCAAGCTTTATAGGAAGCGAAGCTAACGTCAAGCTTTCTATTTTTTGGTTATTATTTTTGACATGTTTTCCTCCGTTTCGCATTGGCGGTTTTGTTTTATTTTGAAGATGTTGTTTTACCATACTGTGTAAAACAACATCTTCAAAATAAAACAGAACCGCCAATGCGAAACCGAGGAAAACCTGTCAAAAATAATAACCAAAACATAGAAAGCTTGACGTTAGCTTCGCTTCCTATAAAGCTTGCCTTTACGATGAGTGTCCTTAGCTAGGGCACCTCCAAGACGTTAACAGGGAGGTGCGAAGCACCCACAAGCAAGGTACCTAAACTATATATATGTAATGGTGGGTGTGCTTTCGGGCTGTTCGGCCATCGTCGTTGGAAATTCGTTTTCGACGTTTCGCCATCTCGAGCGGATGGCATCTTCAGGAGATGTTGACTGTTTGTCGGCTTCTCGAAGACAGTCTTCGAGAAGCCGACAAACAGTCAACATCTCCTGAAGATGCCATCCGCTCGAGATGGCGAAACGTCGAGAATGAATTTCCAACGACGACGGCCGAACAGCCCGAAAGCACACCCACCATTGGACGATGGCCGCGAAAGCCTTTCACAATTTGTATATATATGTAATTAAAAAGTTATGCTGCAAACTATCTTGAAACTGTATCATTATTAAATAGATCTTTAGACTGTGTTGAAACCACATTTTAAAAATGACAACGAGCCGCCAATGCGAAACCGAGGAAAACATGTCAAAAATTATAACCAAAAAATATAAAATCAGAGTTAGGCTTCGCTACCTGTAAAGCTTGCTTGACGATGAGTGACCTTAGCCCTAGCCCCTTACTACCCCCGTAGTGGGCGCCCCTGTAGGTATTCTATTTTTGCAAACGGCCGGTCCGCAATCGGCCAGCCCTGGGCTGAGTCGAGTATGCATACTTCAATTTAAATTCGTCTCTCTGTGACATCCACACTTATATAATTATGTCTTCGTTTTATTTGTGACCCGGCGTTGAAATCGAGCAAAAGCTGTTCCGGCAAAGTGTTTTTTTGTTTTTAATCAAAGTTTATTGAATTTAAAGGTAAGTAGATCTGAGGACATGGCAGTGCCTCGCCAAGTTCGCGCGCCGAACCATCTTTTCTTAAAACATTTCAGTTGATATTTGACCTACCTAAAACTCTACTTCGGAATGAGCTACGAATCTCAAACTTTGCACAGTCGTAGACCTCCATGGAGTTAACAACTCGTCCAAGTTTCATGGAATTCCATAAAGTAGTAAAGTAATTACGAAATTTCAAAAAACGTCGAAATTGCCACTCACTGACTCACTCACTCACTCATGTATAGGTCATCAATATTCTACTGTACTTTCAGATATGCTACAAAGCTGAAATTTGGCAGACTGATAGAAATTATGACCAAACCCCTGGAAAAAATCATTAAACCCCAAAATTTTAATTTACTCCCCTCCCCTATACTATTAAAGTTATGTAAAAGTAGCATCGCCCACTTCCAGAAATGCTAGAGAGTTGAGGTTTGGCAGACTGATAGGACCTATGATAAAACTATAGGAGAAAATCAAAAAACCCCAAAATTTTAATTTACTCCCCTCCCCTAAATATTTAAAGTTATGTAAAAGTAGCATTGCCCACTTCCAGAAATGCTAGAGAGTTGCGCTTTGGCAGACTGATAGGAACTATGATAAAACTATAGGAAAAAATTAAAACACCTCAAAATTCCAATTTACTTCCCTCCCCTATAAATGTAAAGTTAAGTAAAAGTAACATTGCCTACTTCCAGACATGCTAGAGAGCTGAGCTTTGGAAAACCGATAGTAACTATGATAAAGTTATAGAAAAAAATTAAACACCCCTAAATTCTAATTTACTTCCTTCCCCTATAAATGCAAAAGTAACACTGCCCACCTTCAGAAACGCTAGAGAGCTGAACTTTTTAAGACTGAAAGACAATATGATAAAATTCAAAAACTCCAACATTTTAATTTACTTCCCTCTCCTATAAATGTCAATTTATATTAAACTAACATTGCCCACTTCCAGAAACGCTAGAGAGCTGAGCATTGGAATGCTGATAGAAATTATGATAAAACCATGGGAAAAAATTTAAAAAGTCCAATATTTTCATTTACTCTCCTCCCCTATAAATGTAAAGTTATGTAAAAGTAAGATTACCCACTTCCAGAAACGCTAGAGACCTGAGCATTGGAAGACTAATAGGAACTATGATAAAACTATAGGACAAAATTTAAAAACACGACAATTTTAATTTATTTCCCTCCCCTATACATGTAAAAGTAACATTGTGCACTTTCGGAAACGCTAGAGAGCTGAGCTTTGGAAGGCTGATGGGAACTACGATAAAACCATGGAAAAAAATTAAAAAACCTCAAAGATTTAAGTAAGGCATTGCAAAAATTTTGAACAATATTCCGTATATTTTACTACTTTAAAAATTAAGTATTATCCAATTCCTTTAAAAAAGAAGTGAAATCATAACAAAAACATTTCATGTAAAAAAAGCCAAGTACGCGAAAATGGCATTCCGTAAAAAGAATTGAGATAAAAGTAAAGCCAAGTTCTCCAATACAAATTTCAAAATGAAAGGTTCAGACAGACAGACAGACGGCGCAACAAAAAAGTTTCAAAATCATCTGAAACGCAAAGATATATAAGCTCACACTACTATAGTATAGTAGTCGTGTGAGCTAAAATCGTGGGGCACTTTGTGCCATATTTTCTTTGTATATCGAGAGCCCGACCTTTTTTCACAATAATGCTAGTATTTTTTGTTCATTATTGTTTTCAACTAATATTAAGAATTATTTTTAACTGTTTAGTTTGAAGCGTGTTTTTTAGTTTTTTTAACTATATTTTTTTTTTAACTTTTTAGTTTAATGTGCTGAGAAATCGTGTTTTTTAATTAACTATATTACGTCGGTATACTGGCAAAATACACTCAAAGTAATTTTTTTTAGTTTCTGAGCCATGGTGAAACCTGGCCGTTACAACCAAATTTAAAAAATACATTAAATCACAGACTTCACAAAATCTATAAAATATTACTAAAATTTCAAAAAATAACTTTTTTTACATAGGTACTTACATACGTTCTCCAATATTCAATGCATAAATAATGTAAAATTCAGGAGTTTCTCAATGAAATCAAATGTCTCAAATGTTGTTCCTAATTTCAAAACTTCTTAAAATGCGATTTTCTCAAAACTAAATTTTTGACTTAGTGTATGTTGCCAGTATACCGATAATTTATTTTCACATTAACACTAGTAATAATAAAAATAAATTAACCTGATCAGGATAATGAGAAAAACTTAATAAGGAATATTTCTTGTGGGGAGGGGAGCGAGACCTCATTAAGCCGTATTTTAACCTATTTTATTGTTTTATTCCTGAAATATATGAAAAATGTCTGCGAAATTATTAATCTTGGCGTTGTCACCGGTTCTTGATAAGTGTATACAAAGTCTAAATTAAATTTGTTCGTTTTTGCAAAATTCTTAGGCTTGGGGGGGGGCGGGTCCCCGAAGTACCCCCAAGGGTGCACCTGGAAAATTATTGTATTGTCACCGGTTCTTGATAAGTGTGTAAATCTGTTCGTTTAAAGTAGGTCAAAATCTAGTCCAAAGGAGTCAGTTACAAACATACATACCTACCTACAAACATACAGGTAAAGCTAATAAAAGCGTGTCAAAAATAAGAAATTACAAAATACGAAAACTTTTATTTAAAACTTGTTATTTCCCCACAATTTTTATTCTGGTAACGGAGATTTCAGGAATTAATTAAATCTGATTTGAAAAAAAAATAAAGCGACCTAAACACCCAGAACGACTGCGTTTTTCAGATGGCCGTACGTAAGTTAAAAAATTTCAAGGTAAAAGGCAGAAAAGCCATTTCGATATAGTAAGCCGATTTTAATGTGCAGCTACAGGTTTTTCAAAAGTCCAAAGAACCGAACCGAACCGGATAAACATACATACAAACAAACAAATGTCACAAAATATTTTTAAGTTATCTTTAAAAAAAATCCGTCGAACATAATACCTTTCCTAGCTTTTGCTGCACGAACTAGGAAAGTAAAAATTGGGACTGATAAAAACTGAAGTCTGAGTCCAAAAAGATAATGGGAGTTACATACAAAAACGGACAACTTTTATCTAATTTGAACTACAAACTGTGAATATAGCGTACAATAATTAATAATAGGCTCATTATTTTTCAACTAAATTTAACTAAAGTTAAGTTGAATAGATTAGGAATTTTTAAATCTAGTCAGATAAAATTTAATCTGACGAGTTTTTTTAACGTCAAATTGCCCGATTTGAATGAAATTTGGTACCTAGGCTGGATCTTGGGTCGAGATGGTCCCATTTAAAAATGAACAAAATCCACCTAACGCAAGCCAAATAAAAGGGAGGGGGTAGATTTTAAAAATTGGAGTTTAGGTGAAAATATTGCGTGTGTGATATCGAACGAAAGGTAATTGAGTCTGCAGTTAAACAAAATACATTTTAGTTTATTTTAAAAAAAGGGTGGGGGTAAATGTCAAAAATTAGTGTTTAAATGAAAATATGGCTTGTGTGGTATTAAACGAAAGGTAATTGAGTCTGAAGTTAAACAAATACATTTTAGTTTAAAAAAAAGGTGGGGGTAAATTAAAAAAATTAGAGTTTAGGTCAAAACATGGTTTGTGTGGTATCAAACGAAAGGTATTTGAGTCTGGAGTTGAATAAAATATATTACAGTTTTTAGTTATGCTGTCATAAATAAGTTTAAATTCGGATCATTTTACTATAGCAATAACCAATATTGCTGCGCTTGCACTAATTTCGTCTATAAAAGCCGATGCTGGATAATAGACCGGCATCACTCTAGCAAGTGATCAACCCAGTATACCACTGAAATACGTGGTCCCTACTAAACACTCCCAGTACCCCACTGAAATACGTGGTCCCTACTAAACACTCCCAGTACCCCACTGAAATACGTGGTCCCTACGAACCCAGTACACCACTGAAATAATGTGGTCCCTACTTAACATACCTAAGTAAAACCTCACTATGGTGGTTACGCTTTATGGCCCATAAGGCGAACTCTCTACGGCCTATCAGGTCTATTTCTTATGGCCCCTAGGTCAACTCTCTCCAGCCAGCATCCTTCTTTTTACATTATTTAATTATTTAAAGCAATAACCTCTATTCCTGTTAATCTGTTTTCTTATATAAAATACATGTATAAATGTGGATTCTTTATACTTAATTTTCATATTCCCCTAAAACCCTCAGTCACAAGGGCACTTAATAACAAACCTTGTGACATATATGGTAGAGATACCACTTGTCACAAATATAGTCGTGACAATATTAGCTTACACGTATACTATAATTAAAGTACCTAGTGTGAGCGTAGGTGCCCATATATTAGCAGAGTATTTTTTTAGTCCTTGCCGTATATTCATCTTGTAAGCCTATTATGACATCAATAACGTGCTTGTATATTTTATTTGTTATTTTCTTTCCCGTGACATCCAGTGTATATTTTTCTTATTTGCATACATATACCTGTAATATATTTGCACACATTTGTGACATCCCTAACGTCTTTGTATATTTTATTTGTTATTTGTTTCCTCGTGACATCCAGTGTATATTTCTTATTTTTATAGGTACTAGTTACATCCGTTATTTTTATGAAACATTGGCAACATTGCTGGATGTCACAAGTTAACACAAATATTTAGGGATGTTACAACGTCAAAATTTTTTGTATATACAATGGACGCCACAAAGATATGAAAAATTTTATTTTAAAATTTGTGAGTTTATACAAATATTTTTATGGAATTAAAAATAAAATATTTTTTATTACATTTCATATTTTTTATTTTTGGATAACACCAGGTTTTAAAGTGGATCTCACAAAAACCGACATTTTGCTGGATGTCACAAGATACAACGGTCGAGTATATATATACATATATATATTTTTGTGTGCTAAAATACTTTTGGGCCTAAATAGCCATTGTGAAACTAAAATATCGCTAAAGGAATAATTCTATACCATTGAGTTGTATAACGCCCTGAAAGGGCGTTAGAGACGGAAAGACAAGGCATTTTTTATTGACTTTATCCAATTTGGTTTCTATGGGCGGATATTTCTTTTACAATAAAAACAGAGATAGACATTATTGTACATGTGAAACGGACAAAGATAGGGTGGTTTTGCATGCTAATAATACCGTAGATAATATATGGGTACTTTTATCTCTTTCACACTGACGGCATAAGTGCTACAGAAAAGCAGCTACCGTTAATCCACCTGCCGTATTTTGAGTGATTCTACCTGCTAGTCCGTTTATACAGGGAAAACTGATAGACAATGTTGTCTAAGTACCGAATTGATTTTTTTTTAATTTTGTGCGGGAATATTACAAAAAGAAATCTTAGAACGCTTAAAAACAAGTTTAGAAGTAACTATTTGAGTTCAAACATGGTCCGAAATTGTTTTTTGTGCAAAAGAAGAAAAAAATCGATAAAAAAACAACATTTCATGGGTAAGTCGTCTTGACGTATAGTTTTTGCTAAAACACGAGAAAGTTCAGTAGCGTCACGATTTTGATTCAAAAAGTGTCACTTTCCCGCACTTATAAGATTATTTTTTAATAATAATTTGTCCTGAAATGGGTTCTGGTACGTTTTACCACCCTACTCAAAACTTATTACAACAAGGTTTTTTTGCATTGCATGAAAATTAACAAAAAGTATTTGATTTTCTTAAAAATGATTTTTTTTAAAATGCTTACATACCGATTTTAATCCAGTTGTTTTTGTTTTTTCGAACCAAACTTTTGACATGTCACGGTCGAGTTTCATACATCTTGATGAATTGTTACACACACTGATCAATGTTTTTATAAATTTCGATAAATGTAATGTTTTTTGTGGACTTTACAGTAATTTTAAGTTAAATTTTGGTATTTCATCGCGAAAGTATATATTTATTATTATATGACGCCACCGCGACCGGTCTATAGGCCGGTATCATATGTGTATGTCCTTCTAATGTCATTTGACCATCATGCTGTCTTACTTAATAAGGTCACTTAGTTTAATTAATAATTTTGTCCTACATAATATAAAAGAAGAATAGAAACCAACAAAAAATTTGTGACACTTCGATTACCGAATTTCTTTGATTGCGATGGATTAGGGTGACCAGATTACGGTTTATTAGGGTGCCCAGAGTGCGGAAAAAAAGATTTTGAAAAATTTGCCTAAAAAAATTTGAAGATTAAACACTCACGCGCCACTCAATGTTTATGGTCGCATACACTAATCCTGTGGCCTATTACAATGCGTTGGGTGACATCTGTGGCAGCTTAAAGACGTTGCCGCCATTTTGTGACACTGTAATTAGAATAATGACAATTTGCCAACTTGTGACACAACAAAACCACTGAATAATTAAACAAATATCTGGAAGCAGAACTGTATTTTCCAGCTAGGTAAAACATTGATATGCCCGGTAACTTTTATACAGTGGAGAAGGGGGGGGGTTCAGAAATAAGAAAATTTTAAGTGCGCCACAGTGTTTAATACCAATGTTTTACAAAGAAGATCTTAAGTAAAATACAGTTCAACCCAAACGTTGTAGCCAAACAATGAAATTCTACCTACTTCCGAGGCTTCCAGAGTATTTGTGTAATTAAAAAACCAAAAAAAAATTGACTAATAGACAAAATAAAATTCTAAAAGATTGAATTACGATGACAAAACTAGGAGCACTTTACAGGTAGATGGACTCTTTTAACAGGTCATAGTGTACCTACATCTGAGTCAATAGTGTGACTCAGTTATATAAACGATTGAAAAAAATAAATATACTTCCAAAATTATTCTGTCATAGGGGAGATCTGGACCAAATATCTGCTGTCATCATTCTACATTGGGTAGAATGAGACAGACAGCAACCCAGTCCGAGATCCACCCCATGAGGTAAAACAGTGTAAAGAAACCGCTAAAAAAATATAACCTCATCTCTCTTATGTCTCTGCAAAGTTGGTCATCGGGTTGTACAAATAATACAAACAAATTAGTTCATCTTGTTTATTTCCTCAAGAGGATGAAAATGAAATTGATCAAAATAAAAAAAAATATTGAAACCTGAGAATAATACTGGAACATGAAGTGTAAATCAATGAATTGGTGGGAACAAGTCAGCGCCAAAATGACCGCAATAGCAATTTCACAATAAAATTTAACTTAATTATACCGCAAAATTGGAGTTATGACGTCATACCTTTACCTTGCGTTTACAAGAAATTATATATAGACTGTAAAAATTATATTAAAAAATGTTAATGGAAAGATTATATTTCAATGATGCTTGATCCTACCTTGGTCCTTTGACTTAGTTATTGTTGGTGTTTTGTTTAGTAAACCTGGTGTTGTTCTCCTCCTGCTACTCTCGGGTCTCCTGCTCTGCTCGCGCCTTCCCTCGTGCTTGCTTAGCACATGATGTTAGGCCAGCACTTTGGTCTTAAATGTTGGTTCCTTGCCCGAGCGTAAAACCCTGTGGAAAATGAAATGTTTCAGTTTCCTGGAATTCGTCTATTTTGCACGAAGTTCCCCTACACCGAGTAATTTAATCAAGAACCCCATGTCGACTCAATAAAGTAAAGTAGATTTAAACAGATGAACTAAACTAATCCTAACGTACCTTTCCCAGGGTTACAAGGCTACACCCGGCTTCCCACCAGCGTCCAGCACAACTGTCGATGGAATGGACAGGCTGTAGACAAAGGGAGAAAAACAATATATAGTTCTTATCCAAAACGTGGTCTTAAAAAAAAATAAAAAAAAACTCCAAAAATTCCCCATGTCTCTTGTCGAAAAGTACATTTCACACGAAAAACAATTACAATTTGGGAGGCAAATATTATCTTGAATAGTCCTCAAATAATCAAAAAAAATTTAAAAAGAAAAAATCGAACTCGAATATGCCGACCCAGACAAAATTCGTTAGCAAAGAGACCAGGCACTTTGTCGAGAACACCAAAAAATGAAGTGGCCGGAAACCGCTTTGTAAATGTGGTGGGGACAGTAAAACACACAGTACCAACCTAATTTTCCCGGTTAAATTCAAATAAGGACGCAAACCTATTTATAAAAAACTTTCTCGTCAAAAAAATCACTAAATCCGGTTTGCAACACTGGAGGAAAAGACCCGTGGTTTTCAAACTAACCAATGAGGAAATACACCAATATTTCCATACCGGTATATAGGGGGCAGCACCGACTAGGGGGCAGCACCGACCAAGGGGATAGAAAATACGTAAAACGCGCATTGAGGTGTTGTCGGATCTATCTCCACGGTTGAAATTTTTATAACAAGGACGTCGAGACACCCTCCATACATAGACCGAACATTTGCCTACCGGACCCGTGCCGACATAGCAAGTAGGAGGAGAATAACCAGACGGACTATAAGAAGCTCAGCATTGAAACTATCAACTGTAAAATCACTTACTGGAGATCAGAGCTTGCATCAAACCCAGGAATATTCGAACACTCAACCAATTCCCATATGAGTAAAGCTATACTGAGTGTAGAATTTAGTTGTATTTTAGTTACAGTCTTAGTCAAAAGTTTCCTTTGCTCTTTATAAATGTTTTCTCTAAGATTCATATGGTTTGACGCCATTTTTGTAAAACATTTCTACATTAATAAAGTTGTTTCTGAACCTGAACCTAAAAATACACACTGAACTACTGCTTAAACTCGGCACAAGAGTGTTCAGATGTTAACTCACACGATTTCGTTTATTCTTTTAGTCTTGGTTTTTATCCCTCGTATATCTCCCATTTACAAAAGTGCATAACTCGTATTTATTTTATCTTCTCCTCATCAAATTAATAAAGATATCAAAGGGGCGGAGCCTCGGTTGTTCCTGGTCGACCCAAATATGTTTTCGTACTATCAAAACTAGCTAATCCGTGAAGGATATGAGGTTCGGATTGTCCCAATATCCTCGAAAATAAACATAAGCGAATGAACTGTTCATCTAAATGTTTCCTTCCTGTTACTGAAACCATTTGTGATGCGGCAACGCCACCATTCCCCAGCAGAACAGCTGTTTATTTTCGTGAACGTCAAAGAAAATCACAAAATTCCCCAGATAAACAAAACAATCAAAAGTTTCAATGTGATTTCCCGAAACCTGTGATCCCGAATTCCAACCACGATGTCCAGATAATACGGTGTGCGTAGTGTCCACAGTAATTCGTTGGAGTGTCTCCTTTATAAGGTAACTTTTTGGACACTATATAACCTCCAAACCTAGCTCTATAAAATACCCTTAATTTGTGTACAGAAAGACGAGTCGAAGAGCCTTGATTATTTACCTAAATAAACAAATATGTAACGTTGCCTTAAACGTAAAAATGACACGTTACATAATCCCCCCCCCCCAACTTCAAGACGATTAACCTAAAACGGTAATTCGGAGAGGTCTGCTGCCGACTTAAGGTCTTTGGCATGCCAACTCCCTGGTAGTACTTTACCCGATGGTTCCTGAAGCTCAAATATCCATGGAGAAATTTTATTCCTAATCACATAAGGACCAACGAATTTCGGTGCTAACTTCTTCGAGAAAAACTTCGCAGCATCTGATAACACATAATTCTTCTTCCAAACACGCTGACCCACAACAAAGTTGGGTACCCTTGTACGCAGATTATACTGAACTACGTTTTTCTCTCCTGCCACCTCTAACCTTCTCTTCACATCAGCATAGAGCTTCCGGAAACCTTCGTTCTTACTTTCAGCTGCAGTTTGTACACCATTCTCTTCAGATAACAAAACTGGGTTGGAGTAATCTTTTCCTGATAAACACATATTCCTACCAAAATTAACAAAGAAAGGAGACATCCTGGTTGTCTCATGGGTTGCAGTACGAATCGCGCAGGCAAGTTTATGTATTTGTTCGTCCCACTTCCTGTGGTTGTCTTTCACATAACAACATAACATGGTTTTTAACGTACGATTCGTCCTTTCTGTTCGATTTGCTCTGGGGTGATAGTACGGATTATACTGAATTTTAACCTGATAACTCTCAGCAAAACGCTTAAACTCGTTACATTTGTACTGAGGGCCATTATCACAAAGTATCGAACGGGGTACTCCGAAGACCATAAATACTTGCTCCTCAAGGTGCTTGACAACAGCTTGAATAGGGACTGTTCGCATTGGAAAAACTAAGGAAAACTTACTCAAATAGTCCGTAACGACGAGAATCCAGCAATTACCCTTTGTCGAACGAGATAGAGGTCCACATAGATCCGTCGAAATAATTTCCCAAGGACGAGTTGGTTTTGGGTGAGATATCATCCGATCAGATACACCTTGTGTATCACCTTTATGAGCTGCACAGACAAAGCATTTCTTTACAAAAGTTGCCACGTCCTGGCGCATTTTTGGCCAGTAATATTTTTCTGCCAGTCTGTGGAAAGTTTTATACACACCCATATGTCCTGCGGTAGGAGGATCGTGAGCTTCTCCAATAATTCTACGCCTATGATCTTTGGGTACTACCTCTTTCCAATATTCGTTAGATGGTGAAAGTTGAGGGTATTCTTGTTTGACATATTTATACAACTTATTATCAGTGTATCTCCAATTCATAAATTTTAATGGTGATTCTACGACCCTCTTTACCATCTTTTGGTACCATCGATCTCTAATTAATGTTGAAACGTCTCTGGGCTGCGAAATTGTATCAATCATGGGTACTGCACGAGACAACATGTCCGGGACAACTAAATCTTTCCCTTTCCGTTGGATTACTTCAAAATCATATTGCTGCAGTTTTACAGACCAACGAGCAAGTCTTCCACTGGGCTCTTTTAAGCTATGAAGCCATTTTAAGCTAAAATGATCTGTTATGGCCTTAAATGAGATCCCCTCAATATAAGGCCGGAGCTTCTCTATCGCCCATACCAATGCCAAACATTCTCGCTCGGTGGTCGTGTAAACACGTTCTTGCTTGGTCAAAGATCGACTCAAAAAGCATATGACTTTGTCTCCCTCAGGATAAGGTTGCGTTAAACATGCTCCTATTCCATATCCTGATGCATCTGTTTGAATGACAAATTCTTTGGTATAATCTGGACATGTAAGAATCGGTGCAGTCACTAAAAGTTCCTTAATCTTAATAAATGCTTTTTCGCAGTCTGGAGTCCAATCGAACTTTTGATTTTTCTTAGTTAGAGCTGTAATTGGAGCTATTATCGCTGAAAAAATCTCTATGAAACGTCTATACCAGGAAATTGTACCTACAACTCTACGAACTTCTCTGACAGTTCTTGGCCACTGGATCTCTAACATGGCTCTAATTTTATTAGGGTCAACTCGGATGCCTCGACGGTCTACTACGAATCCTAAATAAGTCATTTCTGGCCTACACAGTTGGCATTTCTCCCAACTTACCGTTATCTTTGCATTCTGCAATCTTCGTAGGACTTCCTCAAGAATTCTAAGATGTTCATAAAAGCTCTGTGTGACAATTACGAGGTCATCGAGATATACGTACACGTAGGGGTCTAAATCGTTTCCTATGATGCTATCTATGAGTCTCTGCCAAGTTGCAGGTGCATTATGAAGACCAAATGGTAAACGCTTAAATTGGAAGAGACCTCGTCGACAGATGAATGCTGTTAGTGGCTTCGATGATTCTTCCATTGGTACTTGCCAATAAGCGCTTTTGATATCTAAAGTTGACAAGTATTTAGCATCTTTCAACTTGTCAAGAGTCTCGGATACGAGTGGTAAAGGATAACTATCACGCGCCGTCACTGAGTTTAATTTGCGGTAGTCTACACAGAAACGATATTTCTTTGTGTTTTTCTTTTGTACCATTACCACTGGTGAAGCCCATGAACTACTACTCCGTTCTATAACATCAAGTTTCAACATTTCGTCGATTTCGTCATCAATAAGTTTCTGAATGACCAGTGAGACCTTATATGAACGTTGTCTTATCGTTGTTCTACTCTGTACATCCCAGTGAGTCACCCATAATAGTCTTATATTTATCGACCAATTCCTCCAGTCGTTCTGATTCATAAGGCGTAAGAGTAGTTTGTTGGTCTGATGTTTCTAAAGAACAAATCTCATCTTTATTATCGGCAAAGTGCCACTCATTAGTACTTAAGTTCGGTACTATACCCATCGAAATCCAAAAATCTAATCCTAAAATCAAAGTGTGCGGCAACTCAGGAACGACGACGACCTCTATTAACCTAAATTTATCTTGAACTCGCATAGCATTTGCCACAATACAACTCGTCTTCTTTGTCGTATCAAGTGAAAAACCAAACCTCTCGATGCTTGACCAACCACGATTCCCTAAAAAGGTACGTGAAGCCCCGGAATCCAACAAACCTAATAACTTATTTCCGATCACATCCACTTCTAAATAAGGCCTCTCATCTTTACGAGCATGACTTATCACATAATCTAAGACGTACGTTAGCCTATCGGTCGATGCTTGTTCAGGCTGACTCGAAGGTCGACCACCTACGAGCGCCTGGGTCCGTTTCCCTGACGATTACAATTTCGACATTCTCTGACTGTTACCCCTGCTTGTCCACACGAATAACACTGCTTACCTCTAGGTAATGCGCACCCGATCGCCATGTGCCCTGTTTGGTTGCATCTATAACAAACAACGTCCCTATTTGCCCTACCAGATCCAACACCCTGTGGAGGTTGTCCATCTCTGTCATTTACACTAGACTGACCACTAGCTGGTTGCTGTCTGTCTCTATCAGCTCTAGCAGCGAAACTGCTTGCTGGCTGGAGGTTAAATCTATTATCAGGAATATTCAAATTCTGTTGATTTGATGTCCCGGCACCTGATATTTGAATTGCATCAACCCCTGTTGGAAAATCGTCAAAATCGCTCTCTACGTCAACGTAGGCCAAGTCAGGTTCAATAGATTGGTTTCTTCTAGGAGTAAACCCATATCTCTGGTCTATTCTACGACACAAATCTTTTAAATGTGATAGGCTATTGACCTCAGTAGCAATCAACCCTTTCTTATAAATGTCCGCGATATTTCTGAAGACGATAGCTAATTTCTCCTCTTCAGAAACAGGACTGCCAAGTCTTTGGAAATACGTGTTCATGACAGCAATATAGGTCCCTATAGACTCTCCAGGGCCGTGTTTACGTTTTTGGATCTCCTTCAATAGCTTCTCGCCATATGAAGAAGGAAGATACTCTGCCATAAAAATCTGTTCCAGCTGTTCCCATGTATGAACTTCTCTACGAACATCTTTATAAAAAGTATAGGCTGACTTTTCAAAAAGATCAATGCCTGAGTTCAGTAGAACCTTTTTACTAACTCCTCTAGCCTGACTCAACTCGTCCACTCTCTCAAAAAATGCGGTGACGGAGATTGTACCCCTCTCGCCTGTAAACTTTAAGTTCCACTTATGCGGAGGTACAGGTGCAACATGATATGAAGTATCAGGATCACTTGTCATTGGTACTGGCGACGAACAAGAAAATGGTCGTGACTGAGCAATTGGTGCAATGCTACTTTGGAGGGCAGCTAGACTCAAAGGAACGGTAGACGGTTGTTGATAATGAAAAGCTGATGCACCGTCATTCTGGATTGGCATAGGGAGTGGTGCTTGTACTGATGTTTGAGTTGGGTTCGTAAGCACTTGCATTTGCAATGGAGCAATGACCGACGGTTGATTTGTGGGCTGTTGAGCTGTTCTTTGTGTGCTCGAGTGCTGTGGTTGCGGGAGTTGAAACTGGTTGGGAATGTTGCCAACATTTGTCGAGAGATCTGAGCTTCGACTTGTTGATTGGGTTTCAGATGCTTCATCATCATCTGAGGTAACGCCTACTCTTAGTAAATCTGTTGCTTGGCTCTGCAATTTCCCAATCAAACTCAAGGTTTCCGCAACCAGTACGCCTTTCGTTTGACTTTCTTCAAAGTTGGACGGATTCATGTTGTTAATCCTGGCTAACACGTGTTCCAGCCTTACAGCGATTTTCCTAAACTTTCCCCCTTTACTCGTACCAGAGAACTTCTCTACCAGCGGTACCAGACTATCAAGCTTCTTCATGCAGCTAAAAGCATCTTGGCCAAATTTAAAGGGATACGGAGGGTATCTCATACTTCCATCAGTCATTTCTCTATGTCTTATCAGTATGAGCTGTTGCTTCATCTCTTCCACTGATCCAATGGCTATGCCTCTCCATGTTAATTCGTAGATTAACTCGTCCTTGACTAAGTACCTTATGTCAGACAACCGACTCAAAGAAACAGCCATGGTGCCTTTTATATTAAAACTTTAAACTTTAATTAAAACTGTTAATTATACCTCCCAATTATAAAAACTAAACCACGCAATAACAAACACAAAGTTCACTTTCAATTCACTAGTGAAAATCACTATAAATTTTCTCACAACTGTAGAAAATATAAAACTTAAATACGGGCAGACGCAAACAAAATCGAAGAACACCGGAGCCGTAAGAAAATAAAATTTATTTGCATTTAAAAATGTAATCATAATTTATGTTAAGTATTTGTACAACCAACTATGACGTCCAACCTTGCAGAGAGAAAATAACTACTTAAATCCTAAATTAGAATTAACAAATAGCCATTAAAAAAAAATAAAAGAGAGATAAGAGATTTGGCAGTGTTCAGGTCTTATGTTCCCCTCCTGCGTGAGTAAAACCAAAAAAAAATAATTGCGCTTATCCTAGCTGAACTGGATTAAAATTAAAGTTAAGTGATGTTTGTTTACCTCAGCAACCGAATAGTTAAATTTATCCCTAAATGGAACGTACAACAGACTACCTATAACAAAAAATCCCAAAGCTGTTGTACACAGTTAAAGCTAGGGTATACTCCTGCTATTGCAGAACGGCTCCACATATAAACTCCTCAAAAAAACCCAAATCGCCGTATACAATGATTTTTCTCAAAAGAAGAAATCAAAACCCACTTTAACCTGCTTACCTATTCTAAAGTTACACGAACCATGCATTGCTTAAGGCAACATCATCCCTTAATATATACGTGAACGCAATAAACATCGGAACAGATGTTCATGTTATAGAAATCGTAAAATATGCTCAATTAAAAAAAAAATCCGCTCGCTGAAATTGCGTCGAATAAGACTAGTAAGGATGTTGTGTGTAATTAAAAAAAAAATTGAAAAAAATTACCGATGATATTAAAAAAATTTATACAAATAACGTCTTGGTAGGACTGCAACTCTCTAATAATCGTTAAAATGAAATTCCCAAAATTTTAAACTAAATTGATGCAAACCATGTTCAAGAAGACCCTAGGATCGTACCGAAAGGTGCCCAAAAAAATTTTTTTTTAAATTTTTTGGTGTCGACCACAGTAGCCCAATAATCAAAAAAAAATTAATGGCTAGTTCAAATTTTTAAAATATTACTCTACCCTGATAGGTGGTTTGGAGTAGGGAGAAAAAAAAATTAAACAAATGATGATAGGTTGTTAAGACGAGAGGGTTCGAAATGAAATTATATTTTAATTCAGAAAAAAAAATTAAATAAACTGGTAAAAGAATTGTAGGGCGAGGTACTACTATGCAGCAAAAAAGAAAATTTTCCAACAAGAAAATCAAGTTTCCTTCCAAAAAAATAGTAAAAAAAAATATTTTAAAAAAATATTTTCAAAAAAATTTTTTGAAATGTTTAAGTGGGGTTGCAGCTCCTATTAGTGTCCTTAAAAAAAATTTAATAAAATCAACAACAGAAAAATCTTATTCGAGTTGTCATACAACAGTTTTTGTTCTTTTCCTTTAAAAAAACAGTTGTAAATTCCCTTTCCTCTCCCAAAACTGTGGCAATGTGAAAAGTAAATGAGCTAGAAAAATTAATTTACTATACAAAAAAAATGTTGAAAATTAAATTTACTTAAGCATCATAAGGTATAAAAATCGTAATTGCAAAAAAAAACCAATCAGTTTAGGAAAAGTAAAAAAATATTTATGTTACAAAAAAACAAACGATGTTAGTATATTTGTTTAAAATTATTACTAAAGGAAACAAACAACGTGAGTACTCATTTACTGTACCACTATAATAATGTGAACCTAAGTTTTAAACTTTGCACTCAACCCCGTAAAGAATATTCTTGTGTGCACTTTAAAAAAAACAAATATGAAAACAATTTCAAGGTTCACCTATAAGAACGTTGTAAAACTAAATCTGCCTACTCAAGTGTCTTTACACACAACATCCAATAAAAAAAATTTACTGCTTAATGCATTCTTAGATCCTTATTCCTGGAGTTCACGCGATATAAGATTAAGTTGGGCCCTTTCCACAACTATTAGTCAAAGCAAAATTACCAAATGTACAAGGGCTAATGAGACCCTATCACTTACAAATGACATTTTGAAATGAAACAGTTGGGAATAATCCGGCGTAAAAACCAGACAACAAAAATCAAGAAGCCAAAACTATTACATTAATTTTAAAAGAGCATAATAACCTCCCGGCCCCAAATAAACTTTTGTTATATCAACAAAACTCGGCCTAAAACCAAAAACCTTTTTATTAGACATTTCCCCTATTTCCTAAGTATAATGTCAATAAACCCAAAACTTGTGATTTCCATTCCAATCCCATCTGGACCCTATATATTTTTCAAACGGTTAAACGCCCACAGGCGAAACAATATCTTATTTCAAAGAAAGGGTGAAGATATTTTAAAGCACCCTGTAAAAATAGGACACTATTATGGAAAATTGTTCAGGTCAGTGTTAACTCACTAATTTCCAACCCAGGGAACTAGATATTCCCTCATGTGCATGTTACTATTTTACTTTCTATCATAACTAACCAGATCACAAAATTTGTTTTTCTCCGCAAATCTGCAAGGTCCTGTAAGATGTGAGATTCAGCCTGTAGGCCAAATTTGGATGTATTTTAATTTAGCGAAAACCGAAGTTGCGAAATCCTAAAAAGATTAGCAGGAAGTCCTCGTTCCTCGATTTCTACACTCCGAACCAAACATTTCTTCCATTTCCACCCAGCTCGCGGGAGGAAAACCCCTAATTATTGCAATACAAAAGGTACTACTATCATATTATGCATAACAAAAAAATGTATATGCCCTCATCATTGTTTAGTCGCATCAAAGAAAACCTATTGTTTTTAAATTTATTCTTAGGTTGAAATCTTTTTTTAGAAATCAATGATCTTAAATTTATTGTTTAACCTGAACACTTTCCCATTTATTCCACAAAAGTGTATTGTAATTTAAAAATTTGCTTCATTATTTGAGGTCACCAGTATGAAATTATTTTAAAATTAAAAAAAAATGAAATAAAAAAAATTATTTCCCAATTGTCCACAATTTCCAAGTTTTCATCCCTAAATACCTAGGTACTTTCTCAGTCTAACACCATCCATCGTTATCCAACATAACGCTTTAATTTCAGAAGCAACAAAACGAAGATTAAGTGAAAAAGCTAAGCAAGTAAGTTGGAAGTTGAGTTACAATGGGCGCAGATGACAGGCCCCTTTAGGTACACGCTACTGTCCTGAAATGCAAACTATCAAAAAACTGAAGACTAGCATATCTGCCGTCAAACAACATTTGGCATGAAATAAAAATAGTTCCATCTCATACCAGTATCCTCCAAAAACAAAACGTTTTTTTCTATAAGACCCAAACACCTAACCAATAAATCTTGTTATTTGAAATTATGATTCGGAAGTAAAAAGATTTATTTATTCCTGCCTGATCAACTAAGACAAAAAAAAAAAGTTCCCCTTTTGTATCTCAAGAAGTTCCCGTTTGGTCCCCTAAAAAAAATATAACCTGTCTGGTCACCCTTTAAAACTACGACCACTATACAAACCGTTTTGACCAAAACAAGAATTCGAGAAGTTATGTTTACCGAAAAAACTAATCTTTTTAAGAAAAATTACATTATTTAAAAAAAAGTAGTAAAATTTTGAAATATTTTTACCAATTACCACCGCCTAGTATTTATGTTTAGTTGAAAGTCTCTCTTAAATTCACTGACCAATTTCACGGCCTCACAATGGCATTACTTAAAAAATTTCTGAACTTTACAAATGAACCAAAAAAAAAACCAAAAAAACTTATATCTATATCTGTCTCAGTTAAACATTTCTTTCGTGGTATTATATCTAGTTGGGCTTCAAATTCATTTTCTCTGTATTCAATCCGGAGCAGGCAAAACTTCTCAAGGCTCAAACATAAATGTTTGCTCTCCATTGGCCATGACCAAGCTATGACCTGAACGCAGAAAAAAATTACAGAAAACATAATTGTGAACCAGAAAAACTTTAATTGATAGAAATACTCGTAGGTCATTTTTAAAAAAAATGCACTCCAAATCCCAACGCTGTATTTTCTACCAAAAAATTTTGACCAGTCACGAAAACACAACTAGACAACTAAACTGGCAACCAAAGACCTAAAAAAACTGCTCCAAAAAAAAAATACCCCAAAAAAATGTTAACTGGACCTCTTGGCGTTGATCTTCAGCCAATATGTTGCTCTAGGAATTTTAGCCTTGTGTTCCCTAAACTTCCGAGCTAACTATAAGTAGTAGTACCCTCCTCTGACCCGATGTAACTGAGTGACGTAAGATCTTAATTGTCATCAACAGTTACCACCAAAAAAACAAGAAAAGAAAATGACAAAGCAAAATAAACTCATTTTCCTTTTCTTTCATTACTAGTTAATACTTTCAACTAAACAAAGCTACCAGCTGTTAAGCTATATTTACTTTAAAACAACTCAGCCAAGAAAAATTTGTGTGAAACCCTGTAAAAATATTCCAATTTCCAAGTGGTGATATCCCACAAAAAATTAATATCACCAAAAAAATAATAACTTGTTATAATCGGTGAAACAATTTCTATCTTATTACAAGCAGGAAATAATAACATATTAGTAGTAGGCAACCTGCAAAAAAAAATTGTTAGAAAAAAAACACACTACCTATGTCATATATTTGAAACATAAAAAGACCATGTCTGGAGGTCCATCCACCTATAAATCAACAAAAATTGAAGTAAATTTACATTAATGTGTCTATTTGCCTTTCAAAAAAATTTAAAACATGTCATTCCCACAAAAAACTTTAAAAAGAATTAAGGCATGAATTGGACTCCGTTCAATAAAAACTCCCATGTTTTTTATCTACTTATTCTTCCTTAATAAACTAAAATGAGTCTTTTATTTTTCAAGAAAAAACCTGTGAAGATAAGCTAACAAAAACTATGAGAATCACTAAAACAACAAAACGGGTTCCAAATCAACGTTCAAATATTACCAAAAAATATTTAAAATGTGTTATTTCCGAAAACCAATGATCTTGTTTTTTATTAAAAAAAAATGATTGGGTGTCAAAAACACCGACAGCCACTGAAAGCCTTTAACCTGGCTTTGGCTGTACCACAAAAAATTTAAAAAAAAATTCAAAAAAATTAAAAAAAAAGTTTTTTCTTTTCTTTTTTCAAATTAAAAAAGAACAAAAAAAATTACATCAGATGTTAAAAAAACTAGCCAAAAACCACGATGGGCGCCAATTTGTGGCCTATTACAATGCGTTGGGTGACATTTGTGGCAGCTTAAAAACGTTGCCGCCATTTTGTGACACTGTAATTAGAATAATGACAATTTGCCAACTTGTGACACAACAAAACCACTGAATAATTAAACAAATATCTGGAAGCAGAACTGTATTTTCGAGCTAGGTAAAACATTGATATGCCCGGTAACTTTTATACAGTGGAGAACGGGGGGGTTCAGAAATAAGAAAATTTTAAGTGCACCACAGTGTTTAATACCAATGTTTTACAAAGAAGATCTTAAATAAAATACAGTTCAACCCAAACGTTGTAGCCAAACAATGAAATTCTACCTACTTCCGAGGCTTCCAGAGTATTTGTGTAATTAAAAAACCAAAAAAAAATTGACTAATAGACAAAATAAAATTCTAAAAGATTGAATTACGATGACAAAACTAGGAGCACTTTACAGGTAGATGGACTCCTTTAACAGGTCATAGTGTACCTACATCTGAGTCAGTAGTGTGACTCAGTTATATAAACGATTGAAAAAAATAAATATACTTCCAAAATTATTCTGTCATAGGGGAGATCTGGACCAAATATCTGCTGTCATCATTCTACATTGGGTAGAATGAGACAGACAGCAACCCAGTCCGAGATCCACCCCATGAGGTAAAACAGTGTAAAGAAACCGCTAAAAAAATATAACCTCATCTCTCTTATGTCTCTGCAAAGTTGGTCATCGGGTTGTACAAATAATACAAACAAATTAGTTCATCTTGTTTATTTCCTCAAGAGGATGAAAATGAAATTGATCAAAATAAAAAAAAAAATATTGAAACCTGAGAATAATACTGGAACATGAAGTGTAAATCAATGAATTGGTGGGAACAAGTCAGCGCCAAAATGACCGCAATAGCAATTTCACAATAAAATTTAACTTAATTATACCGCAAAATTGGGGTTATGACGTCATACCTTTACCTTGCGTTTACAAGAAATTATATATAGACTGTAAAAATTATATTAAAAAATGTTAATGGAAAGATTATATTTCAATGATGCTTGATCCTACCTTGGTCCTTTGACTTAGTTATTGTTGGTGTTTTGTTTAGTAAACCTGGTGTTGTTCTCCTCCTGCTACTCTCGGGTCTCCTGCTCTGCTCGCGCCTTCCCTCGTGCTTGCTTAGCACATGATGTTAGGCCAGCACTTTGGTCTTAAATGTTGGTTCCTTGCCCGAGCGTAAAACCCTGTGGAAAATGAAATGTTTCAGTTTCCTGGAATTCGTCTATTTTGCACGAAGTTCCCCTACACCGAGTAATTTAATCAAGAACCCCATGTCGACTCAATAAAGTAAAGTAGATTTAAACAGATGAACTAAACTAATCCTAACGT
Organism: Aspidapion aeneum; assembly: GCA_963576565.1. Classification (NCBI taxonomy): domain Eukaryota; kingdom Metazoa; phylum Arthropoda; class Insecta; order Coleoptera; family Brentidae; genus Aspidapion; species Aspidapion aeneum. Next base: position 102,709,444 of record OY755039.1, read on the forward strand.
ACCTTTCCCAGGGTTACAAGGCTACACCCGGCTTCCCACCAGCGTCCAGCACAACTGTCGATGGAATGGACAGGCTGTAGACAAAGGGAGAAAAACAATATATAGTTCTTATCCAAAACGTGGTCTTAAAAAAAATAAAAAAAACTCCAAAAATTCCCCATGTCTCTTGTCGAAAACTACATTTCACACGAAAAACAATTACAATTTGGGAGGCAAATATTATCTTGAAGAGTCCTCAAATAATCAAAAAAAAAAAATCGAACTTACCGCTCTTATTTCCCGTACAAATGGCGTAGGCCGACTTAAATCCCCCTCAAAAGGGTGTGAGCGTCACTCTAGATTTCGCCTAAACACGACGGACTCACTCTTCACAGTCTCTGGGACAGAACCTACAGTTTCTGCAGTGCCACTAACCAAAAACAATGGCGATCCCAGAGACCTGTTGCCGACCCAGCCAAAATTCGTTAGCAAAGAGACCAGGCATTTTGTCGAGAACACCAAAAAATGAAGTGGCCGGAAACCGCTTTGTAAATGTGGTGGGGACAGTAAAACACACAGTACCAACCTAATTTTCCCGGTTAAATTCAAATAAGGACGCAAACCTATTTATAAAAAACTTTCTCGTCAAAAAAATCACTAAATCCGGTTTGCAACACTGTAGGAAAAGACCCGCGGTTTTCAAACTAACCAATGAGGAAATACACCAATATTTCCATGCCGGTATATAGGGGGCAGCACCGACCAAGGGGATAGAAAATACGTAAAACGCGCATTGAGGTGTTGCGGATCTATTTCCACGGTTGAAATTTTTATAACAAGGACGTCGAGACACCCTCCATACATAGACCGAACATTTGCCTACCGGACCCCTGCCGACATAGCAAGTAGGAGGAGAATAACCAGACGGACTATAAGAAGCTCAGCATTGAAACCATAAACTGTAAAATCACTTACTGGAGATCAGAGCTTGCATCAAACCCAGGAATATTCGAACACTCAACCAATTCCCATATGAGTAAAGCTATACTGAGTGTCGAATTTAGTTGTATTTTAGTTACAGTCTTAGTCAAAAGTTTCCTTTGCTCTTTATAAATGTTTTCTCTAAGATTCATATGGTTTGACGCCATTTTTGTAAAACATTTCTACATTAATAAAGTTGTTTCTGAACCTGAACGTAAAAATACACACTGAACTACTGCTTAAACTCGGCACAAGAGTGTTCAGATGTTAACTCACACGATTTCATTTATTCTTTTAGTCTTGGTTTTTATCCCTCGTTTATCTCCCATTTACAAAAGTGCATAACTCGTATTTATTTTATCTTCTCCTCATCAAATTAATAAAGATATCAAAGGGGCGGAGCCTCGGTTGTTCCTGGTCGACCCAAATATGTTTTCGTACTATCAAAACTAGCTAATCCGTGAAGGATATGAGGTTCGGGTTGTCCCAATATCCTCGAAAATAAACATAAGCGAATGAACTGTTCATCTAAATGTTTCCTTCCTGTTACTGAAACCATTTGTGATGCGGCAACGCCGCCATTCCCCAGCAGAACAGCTGTTTATTTTCGTGAACGTCAAAGAAAACCACAAAATTCCCCAGATAAACAAAACAATCAAAAGTTTCAATGTGATTTCCCGAAACCTGTGATCCCGAATTCCAACCACGATGTCCAGATAATACGGTGTGCGTACTGTCCACAGTAATTCGATGGAATGTCTCCTTTATAAGGTAACTTTTTGGACACTATATAACCTCCAAACCTAGCTCTATAAAATACCCTTAATTTGTGTACAGAAAGACGAGTCGAAGAGCCTTGATTATTTACCTAAATAAACAAATATGTAACGTTGCCTTAAACTTAAAAATTACACGTTACAATCCTAAGTCGATTTCCGACGATTATGGACAATGGTTACCCCCTGGACATAACCCTAACAACTTTTACTATATTTATTAACAACTAGGTAGGTTAGGTTTGGTTAGGTTGGGGTATGTTGGGTTAGGTTGGGTTAGGTTGGGTTAGGTTGGGTTAGGTTGGGTTAGGTTGGGTTAGGTTGGGTTAGGTTGGGTTAGGTTGGGTTAGGTTGGGTTAGGTTGGGTTAGGTTGGGTTAGGTTGGGTTAGGTTGGGTTAGGTTGGGTTAGGTTGGGTTAGGTTGGGTTAGGTTGGGTTAGGTTGGGTTAGGTTGGGTTAGGTTGGGTTAGGTTGGGTTAGGTTGGGTTGGGTTAGGTTGGGTTAGGTTGGGTTAGGTTGGGTTAGGTTGGGTTAGGTTGGGTTAGGTTGGGTTAGGTTGGGTTAGGTTGGGTTAGGTTGGGTTAGGTTGGGTTAGGTTGGGTTAGGTTGGGTTAGGTTGGGTTAGGTTGGGTTAGGTTGGGTTAGGTTGGGTTAGGTTGGGTTAGGTTGGGTTAGGTTGGGTTAGGTTGGGTTAGGTTGGGTTAGGTTGGGTTAGGTTGGGTTAGGTTGGGTTAGGTTGGGTTAGGTTGGGTTAGGTTGGGTTAGGTTGGGTTAGGTTGGGTTAGGTTGGGTTAGGTTGGGTTAGGTTGGGTTAGGTTGGGTTAGGTTGGGTTAGGTTGGGTTAGGTTGGGTTAGGTTGGGTTAGGTTCGGTTAGGTTGGGTTAGGTTGGGTTAGGTTGGGTTAGGTTGGGTTAGGTTGGGTTAGGTTGGGTTAGGTTGGGTTAGGTTGGGTTAGGTTGGGTTAGGTTGGGTTAGGTTGGGTTAGGTTGGGTTAGGTTGGGTTAGGTTGGGTTAGGTTGGGTTAGGTTGGGTTAGGTTGGGTTAGGTTGGGTTAGGTTGGGTTAGGTTGGGTTAGGTTGGGTTAGGTTGGGTTAGGTTGGGTTAGGTTGGGTTAGGTTGGGTTAGGTTGGGTTAGGTTGGGTTAGGTTGGGTTAGGTTGGGTTAGGTTGGGTTAGGTTGGGTTAGGTTGGGTTAGGTTGGGTTAGGTTGGGTTAGGTTGGGTTAGGTTGGGTTAGGTTGGGTTAGGTTGGGTTAGGTTGGGTTAGGTTGGGTTAGGTTGGGTTATTTTGGGTTAGGTTGGGTTAGGTTGGGTTAGGTTGGGTTAGGTTGGGTTAGGTTGGGTTAGGTTGGGTTGGGTTGGGTTAGGTTGGGTTGGGTTGGGTTGGGTTAGGTTGGGTTAGGTTGAGTTAGGTTGGGTTAGGTTGGGTTAGGTTGGGTTAGGTTGGGTTAGGTTGGGTTAGGTTGGGTTAGGTTGGGTTAGGTTGGGTTAGGTTGGGTTAGGTTGGGTTAGGTTGGGTTAGGTTGGGTTAGGTTGGGTTAGGTTGGGTTAGGTTGGGTTAGGTTGGGTTAGGTTGGGTTAGGTTGGGTTAGGTTGGGTTAGGTTGGGTTAGGTTGGGTTAGGTTGGGTTAGGTTGGGTTAGGTTGGGTTAGGTTGGGTTAGGTTGGGTTAGGTTGGGTTAGGTTGGGTTAGGTTGGGTTAGGTTGGGTTAGGTTGGGTTAGGTTGGGTTAGGTTGGGTTAGGTTGGGTTAGGTTGGGTTAGGTTGGGTTAGGTTGGGTTAGGTTGGGTTAGGTTGGGTTAGGTTGGGTTAGGTTGGGTTAGGTTGGGTTAGGTTGGGTTAGGTTGGGTTAGGTTGGGTTAGGTTGGGTTAGGTTGGGTTAGGTTGGGTTAGGTTGGGTTAGGTTGGGTTAGGTTGGGTTAGGTTGGGTTAGGTTGGGTTAGGTTGGGTTAGGTTGGGTTAGGTTGGGTTAGGTTGGGTTAGGTTGGGTTAGGTTGGGTTAGGTTGGGTTAGGTTGGGTTAGGTTGGGTTAGGTTGGGTTAGGTTGGGTTAGGTTGGGTTAGGTTGGGTTAGGTTGGGTTAGGTTGGGTTAGGTTGGGTTAGGTTGGGTTAGGTTGGGTTAGGTTGGGTTAGGTTGGGTTAGGTTGGGTTAGGTTGGGTTAGGTTGGGTTAGGTTGGGTTAGGTTGGGTTAGGTTGGGTTAGGTTGGGTTAGGTTGGGTTAGGTTGGGTTAGGTTGAGTTAGGTTGGGTTAGGTTGGGTTAGGTTGGGCTAGGTTGGGTTAGGTTGGGTTAGGTTGGGTTAGGTTGGGTTAGGTTGGGTTAGGTTGGGTTAGGTTGGGTTAGGTTGGGTTAGGTTGGGTTAGGTTGGGTTAGGTTGGGTTAGGTTGGGTAAGGTTGGGTTAGGTTGGGTTAGGTTGGGTTAGGTTGGGTTAGGTTGGGTTAGGTTGGGTTAGGTTGGGTTAGGTTGGGTTAGGTTGGGTTAGGTTGGGTTAGGTTGGGTTAGGTTGGGTTAGGTTGGGTTAGGTTGGGTTAGGTTGGGTTAGGTTGGGTTAGGTTGGGTTAGGTTGGGTTAGGTTGGGTTAGGTTGGGTTAGGTTGGGTTAGGTTGGGTTAGGTTGGGTTAGGTTGGGTTAGGTTGGGTTAGGTTGGGTTAGGTTGGGTTAGGTTGGGTTAGGTTGGGTTAGGTTGGGTTAGGTTGGGTTAGGTTGGGTTAGGTTGGGTTAGGTTGGGTTAGGTTGGGTTAGGTTGGGTTAGGTTGGGTTAGGTTGGGTTAGGTTGGGTTAGGTTGGGTTAGGTTGGGTTAGGTTGGGTTAGGTTGGGTTAGGTTGGGTTAGGTTGGGTTAGGTTGGGTTAGGTTGGGTTAGGTTGGGTTAGGTTGGGTTAGGTTGGGTTAGGTTGGGTTAGGTTGGGTTAGGTTGGGTTAGGTTGGGTTAGGTTGGGTTAGGTTGGGTTAGGTTGGGTTAGGTTGGGTTAGGTTGGGTTAGGTTGGGTTAGGTTGGGTTAGGTTGGGTTAGGTTGGGTTAGGTTGGGTTAGGTTGGGTTAGGTTGGGTTAGGTTGGGTTAGCGTTACCTTTTATACCTTCTACTTCGGTTATAACGTACCATATTTTGACTAATTCCATTATAATATTCCAGTTGTAACCTAAGAGTGTACGTTAAAACCGCAATATTACCGGTGATTCCCCAAAAAATTCGTGGATTTTTCAATAATCGATTCCGCGGTTTTCTCATTCGAACACGAGTTGCAGGCAGCAGGTCATCAGTTTCGACTTTATTGTTATATAGAAAAATGTTCTAGTACGATTTTGTGTGTTTTTGGTTTAAATGGAGAAATGGCGGCACAAATGTATAACTGTAAAAGAAAAAATAGAGATTATTAAAAGTATTGAGATATGCATCAGTAAAGCGGAAGTTGATAGGCAAAAGAACTTGCCAAATATGACATTTGAAGACTTAAAGTTATATAAAAAAGTAAAGAAACCTTAAAGAGTAAGCAATCTAAACATAAGCCATGGGTTTCACAAGCAAAAAAGTTCCGTACATTCATGTTATTAAAGTTAGCATCGATTATATCACAGGGAAAAAACCTAACCTCACCCACTTATTTTTCTATGGGGAAACCGCATAATAACCTGTACAGATTTTCTTAACTACGGCGATGAAAATCCTGACAAAACTCAAAATAATTATGACTTTAAAACAAGTTTTTTTTTTTTAATATTATAACTATATTTTCCAGTTTTGTTTTTAAATAAGTTGTGTAAAGTTTTGTTTTACTTAATTATCCTTGTTTTGTTAAATGTCCACAATGTTAAGAAATGTCAAAATAGTGAAAAATTTCAAAAAACGTCAAAATACTTAATTTAATTTAATAAATATTTGAGATGTCAAAAAATTGCAAAAATTTTATAAAATGGCAAAAATTTTTATAAATGTCAAAAAATTTTTAAAAAAATGTCAAACACCGTCAAAAATGTAAAGACATGTAAAGACTGTTAAAAAATGTAAAACATCTGTAAAATGTTATTATTAAAAAAGTTTACAAAACTTTTCACCTAAGGTTACCACTTGTTTTATACATTTTAGTGTACCTGAAGTACTTGACAAAATCAAGTACATTTCCAAATACATTGTTAAAAGTACTTTAAGTAACAAGTACAATTACTGGATTATAGATACACTTTAAGTACAGTACTTGAAGTACTTGTAAGTACTTGAAGTACAATTTCAAGAATTGTACTTGAAGTACCTGACAACGCTGTAAGAGGGCTGCCCCATACTTCCCGCCCTGGGTGCACCAATGTGTTTCCTAATCCAAAGCTATTAAATCGGTTTAAATTCTCAAATCCAGTTTAACATTGGAGTATATTATTCCGGTAAAATGAATTATAAAACAAATCATTTGGCTGGAACAGAGCACACATTGCGATTCAGATGGATGCGTTTCTCCAATAATAACGTATATTCTGACCACGTATGTCATAAAAAGAATGGGTAGTCAGCCCTTTGACCGAGAAATTACTGCCGAAAGGAGGTCGGTTATCCGGGGACTATTTCTGGTGGCAACCAATGTTGGCAGGTACTTCAAGTAAAATACTCTGCCAATATATGTAGTACACTAGGTACAATATTTATAGAGTACGTGTGAGCTAATATAACTAAAAACTTAAATATCTTTTATTCAACTCCAGACTTAATTACCTTTCGTTTGATACCACACAAGCCATGTTTTGACTTAAACTATAATTTTTTTAATCTTCCTCCACCCTTTTCTTTAAACTAAAATATATTTTTTAAACTCCAGACTCAATTACCTTTCGTTTGATATCACACACGCCATATTTTTATTAAACTCTAATTTTTGAAATCTACCCCCACCCCTTTTTTTAAACTAAAATTTATTTTGTTTAACTCCAGACTCAATTGCCTTTCGTTTGATATCACACACGCCATATTTTCACATAAACTCTTATTTTGGAAATCAACCACCACCCTTTTATTTGGCTTGTGTTCGGTAGATTTTGTTCATTTTTAAATGGGACCATCTCGAGCCAAGATCCAACCTAGGTACCAAATTTCATTTGTCGGGCAAGCGGTTTTTGAGTTATGCGCGTTGGTCGTTACAGACAGACAGACAGACAGACAGACAGACAGACAGACGGCGCAACAAAAAAGTTTCAAAATCATCTGAAACGCAAAGATTTATAAAAAATTTTGAAATCGGTGCAACTTTATTTTTCTCGAAAAAATTAGGATCACCATAGCTCACACTACTATAGTATAGTAGTAGTGTGAGCTAATACTTGAAACCACAGTAGCGTAGCGCCAGCGATCTAATAGGGGGAGGGGGTTGAATGCAGTGGCGTCTGCTACAGGGAGGGCAACGGGGCAGTGCCCTCCCAAAACTAGACATCAATCAGTATTTATAATTTATTTATTTAAAAAAAGTTAAATATTTCCTTACGACATGTCTGAAACGATTTGAATAAAATTTTCAGGCAAAATAGTGTTCAACACCCTAACAAGCTGATTAGATTTTGGTCAAAGATTTGGGGTACGACAGGGTCAGTAGTTAAAAGCCTTGCCGGTCACGTGTCCATTGTTTTTGTTTATTTTCAAAATGGAAATAAATACCGTCGATTATATAATTAAGTGTGCAGATTTAAATACGTTGACATATGAACTTTGATTACAAATAAAACCTTTAAGGCCACATAGACCGGACCTAAAAATCCTAAAAATTAGCCAACATTTTAGTGCAAGTAATAAAAAATTATACGATGCTTTTTTTTGCTTTATTTCTCTTATTATGAACAATCCACGAAGTGATCTTGCGTGGGTGGCAAAGGGAATGTGTGATATCAAACACTTTAGGTGAACATTTAAAGACATAAATTAAAGGCTACTTATTTAAATAACTACATAGAATTTTCTATGCTGGGCAAGACTGATATTAGGTGCCAATTGAATAGTGCCTATAGGTAAAACATTATCGAACATATTAAAAATGTGGCAAAAAATGGACATATACTTAGTAGGTTAATAGACTGTTTAAAATTCTGTGGAATTTTTGAGGTTGCTCTACAGGCCCGTGATTAGTCTGAAACTGGTGCTAATTCGAGCACTTTGCGCATGTAAAAGAAGGGCGAATAGACTTTGTCTATTAACAAAAAAGTCAAAAACTACACCAAGTAGCTGCTTGTTTGTAAAATGCTAGAATAAAATTGTTTAGGAAAGTTTTTTTATATCCTTTTCCATGCAATATAAATTTCTAAAAACTATCGAGACGCGTGCAGTGAATCCCAGAAATCCCATCGTCATAAAGGATACGAAAAATCGTTAAAATCTATTAAACCAAAACTTTTCGGGAAAAATGGGTCCAAATGAAAAGCTTTTGGTTAGTTTTAAAGTTATAACCCTGCAGTTGGTCAATCCGTCGCTAATAAATTATTCTCATTTCTTTGGGGCGTCTAATTTTAAATTTTAATTTTAGCGCCCCCTAGCGCTTCGCGCCCTAGGCAAGTGTCTTCGTTTTTCACGCCTAGATACGGCACTGCACAATTCTCTTAAGGGCTGGTTATACATTTTTTTTATGACATCCATGACTTTGGTCTGAAGTCGTATACTTTGTGTTCGAACTTACCGTTGCGTATTTATTTAACAGACCACAAGCATTAGTAACAGTTAGCACGATTGTCACAACTATAGTAAGAGCTTGAAATAAATAAAAACTATTGAGACTCGTGCAGTGAATCCCAGAAATCCCATTGTCATAAAAGACACAAAAAATCGTTAAAATTTATTAAACCAAAACTTTTCGGAAAAAATGGGTCCAAATGAAAAGCTTTTGGTTAGTTTTAAAGTTATAACCCCGCAGTTCGTCAGTCCGCCGCTAATAAATTATTCTCATTTCTTTGGGGCGTCTAATTATAAATCTTAATTTTAGCGCCCCCTGGCGCTTTGCGCTCTAGGCAAGTGTCTTCGCTTTTCACGCCTAGCTACGGCACTGCACAAGTCTCTTAAGGGCTGGTTATACATTTTTTTTATGACATCCATGACTTTGGTCCGAAGTCGTATACTTTGTGTCCGAAAGCACCGTTGCGTATTGATTTAACAGACCACAAGCATTAGTAACAGTTAGTTCTCTCTAACACGATTGTCACAACTATAGTAAGATCTGGAAATAAATAAAAACTATTGAGACTCGTGCAGTGAATCCCAGAAATCCCATCGTCATAAAAGACACAAAAAATCGTTAAAATCTATTAAACCAAAAATTTTCGGGAAAAATTGCACCAAATGCAAAGCTTTTGATTAGTTTTAAAGTTATAACCCCGCAGTTGGTCAGTTCGCCGCTAATAAATTATTCTCATTTCTTTAAGGCGTCTAATTTTAAATCTTAATTTTAGTGCCTTCTGGCGCTTCTCGCCCTAGGCAAGTGTCTTCGCTTTTCACGCCTAGCTACGGCACTGCACTATTCTCTGATGGGCTGGTTATACATTTTTTTTATGACATCCATGACTCTGGTCCGAACTCGTATACTTTGTGTTCGAACTCACCGTTGCGTATTTATTTAACAGACCACAAGTATTAGTAACAGTTAGTTCTCTCTAACACGATTGTCCCAACTAGAGTAAAAGCTTGAAATGAATAAAGCTATCGAGACGCGTGAAGTGAATCCTATAAACTCCATCGTCGTCATAAAGGACTAAAAAAATTGTGTCAAATATCTTAAAGAAAAATGGTATAACAGTCCAATTTCAAAAAAGGAAATATTATTAACCGCACAATATCAAAAATCTAATTTATCAAAACAAGACATGAGCATTATTAGGAAAATCAGGACGCCTTCTTTTTCTGCGCCCTCTTGCTTGTCATTATAGGACCTGATTACACCTGACCTAATACATGGCCGTACCATATCAGTTGTCTGTTAGTGATGTCATGCGTTATGCTTCCCTCGATTCCCATCCTTTCTTTTATGATCTTATTTCTTATATGATCTGTTCTAGATATTCTCATTGACCTGCTTATTCCATCCATTTCGACATTTTTCATTTTTGTTTTTATTTTTCTATTACGCAACAAGTGTCTATTCCATACAACAGCGTGCTTTTCACCACTGTTCCATCTATGTTAAATGTTACATTACTTTTTCTCTCTCTGCTCCATAAAATACTGTTAAGACAACAATAACCTTTTTTGCGAAAATTCTTAAAGGTGATTCCTAACGTAATACGCGGACGCAGAAATATTTTAAGGTTTGGACTGACTAAACCAAGCATGCGATTTTGGGGACAATGTTGCCATTTACTTTCAAGCACGGTTTTTAAGCAACATAAAAAAACAGGTATTAATTTTCAAATATATAAAGTTAGTCATCAGTTAAAAAATAGACCCGTGTTGTGTGGACTATGCGCGTTAGATGCTATTTAATATTTCTGCAACTTGCCATTTCTATAGCTTTACCTGGGTCACTTTTGTCAAATTTGAAGGCTAATTTACTACTTAAATCAATCTTTTTTTTATTTGTCAAACACACTGTGTTTATTGTATTACAGTCTAGTCAGTAAGACTAATTAGCAATTTTGTTTTAACTTAATTTACTAGAAAAGTCATATTTAAACTTATGATTCACTCAACAGTTCTCCTCGCTTTGTTTGGTCTGTAACTCACAATTGTGTTGTGTTTATAACATTATTTTTTTTATGTAATTCACTTAGTTTACTAGCTCAAACGGCTTCACTCTTTTTAGTCTTCGAACTAGCATAGTATTGTCTAGAAGCTGAATTGCTTCCACATTCACATGCCGATGGAGTCTATCTTCATAGATTTTTGCGTACTTTTTTATAGTCTCTGCTACAGTTTCGATTTTTAGATCTCGATGAAGGTCACTATTTCGAACGTACCAAGGTGCATTCACAATGTTTCTTAATACTTTATTTTGAAATCTCTGTAAAACTAGAATGTTACTCTCTTTAGCACAACCCCATTGTTGAATACCATATTTCCATACTCGTTTCAATATTTGTCTGTAAAGCAGTAACTTATTATGAATTGTTAAATTGGACTTCCTTCCAATTAGCCAGTTTATTTTTCTATACCTTATCTTAAGTTCTTCTTTTTTTTTCTTACCATGTGCTTTCCAGCGCAATTTGGCATCAAGTGTCATACCTAGATATTTTGCCTGATTTGAATATGGTATGGGAATGTTGTTAATTGTTATTTGTATGTGATTTATATTTTTGTTTGTAAAATCATCATGAATTGATTTGGTTTCATTTAATTTTATACGCCACTTTGTGGTCCAACTGTGAACTTCCGTGACTGCATCCTGAAGTTTTTCTATGCATTTTTGAATAGATTTTTCTACCGTCAATAAACCAGTATCATCGGCAAATGTTGCTAAGTGACAATTTTCTGGCTTTGGGATATCGCAAGTGAATAATAAGTATAGATAAGGGCCTAATACGCTACCCTGGGGCACGCCTGCTTGAATTACTTTTAAATTTGAGTATGAGTCTTCCTGTTTTACTCTAAAATGTCTATCAGATATGTATGATTCCAAAATATCCGAATATTGTTTGAGCAGAAACCGTTTTAGTTTAAAATTAAGGCCTTTATGCCATACGCCATGTCAAATGCTTGTGCTACATCTAGAAAAACTGCAGATCAAACTTTTCCCTCTTCTAGTGCTTTTTCCATTATATTAGTAATTATGTGTACTTCATCTATCGTGGAATGCTTGTCTCGAAAACCAAATTGATAAGATGGATGGATAAATCAATCTGCAACAAAAAATAATATATTTCTTTTTGTACCATTACGATGTTTCTTATGACCCCACGATAGTCAAAACAAAAAGGAAACATTTTCGTTCTGCAGTAATTGTTTATGACAAGCAAAATTTAAAACAATACATAGTAAGACTTACATTTGACCACAATCTTAAGTATTAAAACTGTAAATAAAGTGTTTCCTTCAGAAAAAAATTATTCGAAAAAGTTTTCTTGTCAAAAATGTGTTTAAAAAAGAGCACAAAAGTGAAAGTTTTTTTCAGATATCTCAGACAAAATGCAGAGTAGCAAACAAGTATTTCCAATTGCCACTGTTTCTTATTCCCCCATCTTCCCCTATGTAAAATACATAGGTTTCGCTCAACACGGCGGCAGTCAGTGCCGCAGCTAGCGCCAAACTAACGAAAATGGTGTGGAATATAATAGAAGCTCGCTAAAACATAATTGCGCACGTTCTAAGAACGTCAAAATTCTTATGTTAACAGACCGTGAATTTGCTGTGTTCCACGGAAGCCGTTAACTACATGTGACGTTCAAATATCAACATTGTCAAGTAGCGTTAATCTTCGACCGTATTTTGGTACGACCAAAAACTATCTATTCTATTTTACGAAACTAAAAGAATCATTGTTACATTTCTATAACAAATAACTTCGATACTTATTTAAATATTATAATACATATTTCTTATATTGAATATATTATCAATATTCCTTTGAACGCCCGTTGATTCTTGTTCTTGAAGTTGAATGCAATTAGCATACAAAAAAAGAGTATACGCCTTGTCACTTAATCTGACATAATGTAGGCGGCACATCATTTTAACCAACCTCATGAACATAATAGTCTATGGACAAATCAAGTTTCGTGTGCAAGTCGTGCCAACTCTCTGCCGATAAGCTAACTTTGTTGAGGGCATCCCATACATCAGGTTTTGACTTATTATTCTGGAAAATACGTTTTTTGAAAGATATGGTGGATTCAAAATGGCTAAATGACGTATCTTTAAAAAACTTTTTTATTTCTTATCCGATTTTTATGGACCAAAGTTCAAAATACTTGCTTTGTAATGTGTTTAAGAATGCGTATGTCATAAAATATATTTTTCTTTGTTTTTGTAAAAAAAAAATTATTTTATACATAAAACTTATCGAGCTAAAAAAAGAGGTTTTTCATAATTATATAGATATTTTGATTCTTTATTCAAATCTGGTTCAAGTGCTCCAATGCGTAAATTAGTTTTTGAGTTATTTCCAAATAGGTAACTGGTAAAAAATAGGGGTCTTTGGGGTATATTGAAAAATTATGCTTTTAATGAAAACCATAAGAACTTTTTGGAAGTAACTTAAATTGCTTTAACATACCTAGTAGATCAGGTTTTGACTTATTGTCATTGTAATAAATGCGTTTTTTTTTAAATATGGCGGATTCAATATGGCGGATTTAAAAACAAATCTGAGGGCACGGTAGTGCCTCGCCAAGTTCGCGCGCCGTACCATCTTTTCTTGAAACATTTCAGCCGATATTTGACCTATCTAAAACTCTACTTCGGAATGAGCTACGAAACTTTGCACAGTCGTAGATCTTCATGGAGTTAACAATCCCTCACTTCAACACTTTTAATAAGGCATTGCAAAACATGTAACGGTCCAGAATTCCCGTACAAATAAATTATAAAGTAACTGTTGTTTTACTCAAATCACCCCGTTCGACTACTTTCACCTTTCTGTATCTAGGAGAGAGATAACCAGATTGATAAAATAAATGTGTGACATCTATTTTTACTTTTCTACTTTATCTTTACTGCTGGTAAATAATATCTGCGGAGTAAAGAAACAACTGTTATATATTAAAGATTAAAACTTACAGTAAGGCATATGTATCCAAATCAAAATTACTACCAATAGTCTTATAGATAGCTAATACTGGGATTGTACCTTGGTGGATGTTGAAGAAGTGCTGATGAAGATACTGCGAGGCCTGGTTTAATTAATTCATACCCTGGTACTCCTTTGTAACTAAAAGACAAAAGGGAATATGTTACTTTCTACTTTCTGGCTTTACAGGTATTGTGTGACACACTGTAATTGTCCTGAGATAGGGTGAGCTTATATTTGTCTCAGTTATGTAGGTACACTACTGATGAGTCATAATATTCAAAATATCATAGAGCCTTTTGGGAATAGATGCTTGCTGAATTTAAGATCAGTTTATGGTACTTTCCTACCTTTAGAGGTGTGTCTCCTGTCTTCTATCATATTCCTGTCGGGCCGTGTGGTTCATCTCGGACCCTAGTGTCGTTGTTTCACATCTTTCATGGTCGTATTTATAGGGCCTTGCCCTTGTGCCTTCTGATTTATGAGTAAAGCGATGGGGTGTGGTAAGAAACGTCTCTGAGACACTGCACACTGAAAACATCTTCACTGGAACGTTACACGACCGCTTGATTGGACTACTAGCTTTTTTTTTGAGTCGCACTGTTTACCGAGTTATCACTATTTTGGTAAAAGGGGGGCCTAGGCCTATGCCCCAAAAATATTTGTTTTAACATTTATTTGACATCGACAATGACACAGAACAGGTGACAGATTAACACCCGTATGCACCTGCTTAATCGCTAGGTTAAATCCTTGTCCAACGAAAAATACATGGTCATTCTTTTGCGTTATCCTTCCTTAGTGAAAGCTGCGTCTCGCAATAGAAAGAGAGGCCGATTGGACTGGCATGAGACTGAGAAGAGGGAACATAGGTTGTTCGTTGTAGTTGGGAACACCGGCGCGTCTCTGTCAATTTCCCTGTCAATTTTTGGAGCGAAACGTCTTTTTTCTCTGTCAGAAAATTTGGAAGCCTGTTTTTGGGGTGAGCTTTTGAGGGCTTATTTCGTGTCCGTAGAGACGCCGTTGGCGGTTTTTACATGAGAGAGCCTTTAGTTTGGCTATAGTTTGGTTCTGGATACGTGTTTGGTTGACAAAAACTATAGACGAGCCCCGCTTCGCGGAATTAATTTGAAGTCGCCCCAAGCCATGCTGTCTACGTAAGGTAATTTATTTTTTTTTAAATGTTTTAATGATTCTGGGTCATTGTTACCCCATTTTTCTGGCTTCCTATACCATTTCCCACCGGCATTTATTGGATTTTCTCCATTGTTTTCAGACTTGAACGTTACCCGTACATTGGATCACCCCATTTTGGAAGCATAGGCCCTCATGACCTTTGAGGTGAGTCTACATTTAGGTTAGGTAACACTTCTTGCTAGACATTGTGGTCTTTTTGTAAATATTTTTGTGTTATAAGTTTAAAGAGCCCCGTTATGAGCTTAGAGATCACTGGCATAGAGATGGAACTCTTACTGCACTGTCCCCATTTTTATTTAAAAATGGGTTACAGATTATTTTATACTAATTAAATTGTACTATTTTAATGTAACATGTACTGATTAATTTTAAAGTGCAGATTAAGTACCTGTTGCAATATTAAGTGGTACCTAAGTGGTACTTATTTCAGTGAGATGTGTGTCTGTTAATTTTAAGTTCAGATTACTTTTTCTCTTACATGAGTATCTGCTGCAACATTGAGTAGTACTCATTTCGGGACAATAAATGTCTATGAATTTTGGCTGCAACGAGTTTTATAATTATTTTTAAGTTGTAGTCCAGTTCTTGGCCTAAAACCATGTTATTTTGTTTAGGGTCTTCTTCTTTGGTCTTCTTCTTGGCCTGCATCTTTCGGTCTTCTTCTGGTTGTTGCCTGTAGCGAGTTCCTGTTACTGTGGAGCTGTTGGCGAGTACCAGAGTAGAGCGACCAAGGTTGGGTAGCGGTGGAATACTCCAGTGCCTATGGATTGCCATTTCAGCATTGGCTTAATAGAAGCAGCTAAGTGAAAAAAATAAAGAAAACATAAAGAAGAAACATAAAAACAATACTTAGTACTCCCTCACATGGCCTTTTTTTTTTGTTGGAGTGAATGTTTTTCACGGGCGCCCAAACGTGTTCCTTTTAGTTGGTACTGAAACTCTTTCACTGGCGCACCAACATGGTCTTAACATTCTAAAAAGTGGTATTATACTTTTTTCTCTGTGATATAACCTCTTGATGAAAGCTTCACTGGCGACCCAACGTGGATTTTGGTTTTTTTTTTGAGTAACACGTAAATTGTGGCTGGGTTTTGTGGTGTTGCTCGGTGTGGAACATCAATTTTGGAATTATTAGTGGCTTTAGGTGGGAAGTGTCCCGTAGGTTTTTACAGGCTTTTTGATATTAACCCAGTTTTCTTTACAATTTCTTTTTGAGGAAGAAAAGGGGGGGTTTCACTTCGTTCAAAGTTTTATTTTAGCTTAATTATCAAGTGCGATTTTTTTTTAATCGTTGCGGGACTTAATTATTTTTTTATAACACATTATTAAAAATTCAAAAAGCCCTGAGTAAATTTTTCTTCCTGTCAATTTTTTTCAGGTGTTTGTTTTCTTTTTTAATTACAAAGCTCAGCTCAGTTTTTTCTTTCCTTTTAAAATTAAAAAGCCCCGGGTCACTTTCTTTTTACAATTATTTTTTGTCTTTTCAAGTCAAACAGTCCCAAGTTGTTGTTTTTCAAATATATTTTGTTCCTTCCTATTCAAGTAAAAAAAAAAACCCCAAGTCATTTTTTTTTGTAAAATTCAACCCCAGGTCATTTTTCTTCTCTTAACTTTTTAAAATTTGTTATTGATTCCATAAAACCCTTAAGTCATTTTTTTTGTTTTATTTTTTTTTGTTCTTAAACAAAACCCCAAGTCATTTTTCTTGGATTTTTTTTTATATTTTTTTTTAACAAACCCCATGTCATAAATTTTTTTTTTTAAATTTAAGCAAAACCCCCAATTCATTTTTCTTATTTTTTTTTATTATTCAACAAAACCCCAGGTATTTTTTTTAAATATTTTTTTCTCTTCAATAAACCCCCAGGTCATTAAATTTTTTTTTTGTTCTTTCCAATAAACCCCCAGGTCATTTTTTTATAATACATTATTAAAAATTCAAAAAGCCCTAAGTAAATTTTTCTTCCTGTCAATTTTTTTTCAGGTGTTTATTTTCTTTTTTAATTACAAAGCTCAGTTCAGTTTTTTCTTTCCTTTTAAAATTAAAAAGCCCCTGGTCATTTTCTTTTTACAATTATTTTTTGTCTTTTCAAGTCAAAAAGTCCCAAGTTGTTGTTTTTCAAAAATATTTTGTTCCTTCCTTTTCAATTAAAAAAAAAACCCCAAGTCATTTTTTTTTGTAAAATTCAACCCCAGGTCATTTTTCTTCTCTCAACTTTTTAAAATTTATTATTGATTCCATAAAACCCTTAAGTCATTTTTTTGTTTTATTTTTTTTGTTCTTAAACAAAACCCCCAAGTCATTTTTCTTGGATTTTTTTTTACATTTTTTTTAACAAACCCCATGTCATTAAATTTTTTTTTTAAATTTAAACAAAACCCCCAATTCATTTTTCTTAATTTCTTTTTATTATTCAACAAAACCCCAGGTAATTTTTTTTAATATTTTTTTCTCTTCAATAAACCCCCAGGTCATTAAATTTTTTTTTTGTTCTTTCCAATAAACCCCCAGGTCAATTTTTTTAAATATATTTTTTTCTTCTTCAATAAACCCCCAGGTCATTTTTTTCAATATTTTTTTTTCTTCAATAAACCCCTAGGTCATTAAACTTTTTTTTTCTTTCTAATAAACCCCCAGGTCATTTTTTTTTAATATTTTTTTTTCTTCTTTGATAAACCCCCAGGTCATTTTTTTTTCTTCTTCAATAAACCCCCAGGTCATTTTTTTCAAATTTTTTTTTCAAAAAAATTTTTCTCTTTTATAAACCCCCAGGTCATTTTTTTCAAATTTTTTTTTCTTCAATAAACCCCCAGGTCATTTTTTTAAATATATTTTTTTTTCAATAAACTCCCAGGTCATTTTTTTTTAATTCAGCAAAACCCCAGGTCATTTTTTTGGTCTAGAGAGAGGAAGAATCCTGGTTACTTTTCCCAATTTTCAATTTTTTTTTTTCTTCTTTAAGTCAAGAACTTTTGTTTCTTTTTTTTCCTCCTTTTAAACAAAAGCCCCGCGTCACGCTTTCTTAAGATATTCCCTTGACGGGAAAAGCAGGAAGTAACTGAAAAGTTTTGTTTTGAATACTAACCCTGTGATACATTGAAGTTTCTTGGCACTGGCCGATCCGTTTCAGGTCTTACCCCTCAAATTTATTTTACAGTGTCGTTGTATTGTTTGTTTAAGTGTAGTGTTTCTAGCAAGGAACTGGAGTGCACCTACGTGCGTTACTTTTTTTTGTTGTCCCTTATTACCTAATTGTGTAAAATTTGTAAGATGGAGGTCAACCGACTGTTGAGTGACGAGATTACCTACGAGTTGGAGAGTAGAGGAGTTGTGATAAAGAGTCACGCTGCTCAGGATAAGCGAGCGCAATTAAGAGCAGTATTGGCGGAGGAACGTGCAGGACAGTCAAAGGCCAGAGTTTGTTTTGGCCCTATCAAGGAGTTAGCGGTTTGCCGGGCTAAGTTGGATGAATTGGGTGAAAGTATCCAAGAGTTTGATAAAGCCAACCGCCATAATGAACATCAACGAATCCAATCCCGACTATTCCATCTTAGAGGTATAATCAATCTGATTGGACCCGATAGTGGTGATGAAGCCCGAAGGAAGGAAAGTCTGCATGAATTGTGCGAAGGCTTGTTGCGAGCGCTTGATGGTGTTTTTAATATTGCAACCTTAAGACTCCAAGGCAGTGCGAACGACTTTTTGAGAAATTTATTGAATAATCTCTCGGAACCACTTCCTAGCTTCGAAGCTCAGGAGTCTAACCCAGAGCAACCCTCAGTGCAGCCCACTCTCGATCCCGGGGATCACGTCTCACTCATCGATTTCGAGGAGCACGAGACCACCAATGTTGAGCTACAGACTGAAAGGTCTAGCCGAGAGCCCCCTGTGCAAAATTCTATTTCCTCTCAACCATTGCAGAGCGATGTTCCACAAGTGCGAGATGAGCACACAGGTCCCTTCAACCGATCTACCGCCTCCTTGCCCGTACTTCCGGTGCGATTTGGAGAGACGCATGTTCCCCTGAACGATCGAAGGATAGCGATTTCCGATCTCAACCCTCGTGATTGCCCTAGAGTATTCGAGCTGCCCCAGCCTGCTGAAATTTCTCAGAGGCTGCCAACGAACCCTCCCCTTGAGTTGACTCAGTACTCAGGACTTCAGAACCTACCACAAGCATTAACTGGTGTTCGAGGTGAACCAATGGTGGAAAGAAGAGTGAGTTTTAACTTACCTTCACACTACCAGTTTGGATCGACTCCATATAGCCCTGTCGGTCCCGCAGCTTCCACGATGCGTCCTGAACAGCTCACTCGCCCTCATGTCCCTCAATTTTCTACATTTCGAGATGACCTGCAATCTACCTTTCGGGAGGCTACTTCCTCACGGTATGATGGACCAATTATTGAGACCCTGCCTACGGAACGGAGTCGTGGTAGACCGGAGATGCTTCATCAGGCACCGCCCTACACATCTTGGCCAAGAGGGATCGCCGAAGGTCATTTTGACCCCGAACTCTCAAGGAGACAACCCGATTGGTCTCAATCATATACGTCAACACAGAGACATCAGGCTCAACCAGAGATGCCTAGAGGTCATCAACAGTTCCCAGGGGGAAATCATGTTAACTATCCCTATCAGATGCCAGGACAGGCGTGTGGATTTGAAAAATGGAACATCCAAAAATACGATGGTCATATCAGTTTAAGCTCCTTTATAGATAATCTAGAGGCCAAGTGTAGGTCTAGAAACATGTCCAGAGAACAGTTGCTTGGAGCTATTGATGATTTTTTGACTGGTGATGCCCAGGACTGGTATAGAGAGAGATGGGATACCTTCAAAGACTGGAAAGATTTTGAGTATCGGCTGAGGAAAACCTTTTTACCATATGATCATGAAACGAAACTCAAAGAGGAGATCCCTAAAAGGACTTAAGGAACTGGTGAACGGGTTGGCCTGTACGTCACCCGCATGCAGAATTTATTCCGAAAATTGAGAGATCCACCTCCAATGCAGGAACAACTTGCGGTCATTCGTCGAAACCTCTTGCCATAGTTGCAGAAGGCTTTGGTGTTTCATCAAGTAGACTCGATTGATCATCTGATTAAGTTGGGAAGTCAAGTGGAGGAAACGATTCAAAGAGCCGAATCTTTTGTTCCCCCTCCCACCAGTTCTTGTCTAACGGAACCAAATCTGGTATACAAGCGTTCCACCAAAAAAAACGCTATACACGCAATTAATTCGATGGAAAATTCGGTTGCACGACAGGAACAAACAAATAAGGAACAGCCCACGTGCTGGCACTGTAGAAAGGTCGGTCATCGTAGACTTCAATGCCCTGAAAGAAGGTAGTCATTGAAGTGCTTTCGCTACTCCAGAGAGGGATTTACGATCCGCGATTGCCTTAACTGTTCGGGAAACGCCGCGAACCCTGAATGAACCTCCCCTATTCATGGTGACGAGCTTCGGCCGGAACAGGCTTTTCTTGCCTATGCTTTGGCTCATGCAGCAGGCGACAAACGACCTTCTTTAGAGGTTACCATACTGGGTCATCCAATCTTAGCATTGTTGGACTCAGGCGCTAGCTCGACCATTGCTGGTGGTCCAGGTTGGGAGGTTCTTCGTAAACTAGGCCTAAAGCTGGACAGAGGTCGTAGATCTAGATGTGTGGTAGCAAATGGACAAGCTGCTGAGATCGGAGTGGTGGATGTACCGATTTGTCTTATGGGTCGTGTTCGTGTCTTACCGGTTATGGTCGTCCCTTACTTTCCGCATGCGTTGATTCTGGGCGTAGATTTCTTCATTTGTATGGACATTTTACCTGATTTAAAAAGGAATCAGTGGTATTTCGGAGATGGCGAGGAGTCCCTCGACCTGGTCGGTCATGATAGATGTCAGATTTTTCAGAATTTTTTAAAACAAGTTGAATGTGCTACTGCTTCTGGTGGTACGGGCAGCAAGGTTCAAGATCTCGAAGTTCTTACATCTGAGGAACGACAACAACTTAATAGTCTTCTGCGGGAGAAATTCTTCAAAATGTAGGACGGTTTGGGGTTTACAACAGTTTATGAACATGAGATCATTCTGCAGGAAGGCACCAAGCCCCTGAAACAAAGATACTACCCAATATCTCCTTTAAAGCAAAAGATAGTTGACGAGGAGCTAGACAAAATGTTACAGTTAGGTGTGGTGGAGCCCTCCAAGTGTGCGTGGTCCTCACCGGTCCTACTGGTGCCTAAGCCGGACGGTAAGCACAGGTTCTGTATAGATGTTCGCCTTTTGAACAAATTTACTAAGAAAGACGCCTATCCGATACCATATATTTCCTCGATTCTAGACCGTCTGAAGGACGCAAAGTACATAAGTTCCATGGATATACGATCAGCCTATTGGCAGGTGAGTGTAAAAGAGTCATGCAGGGAACTCACTGCTTTTACAGTACCCGGGCGCGGCTTATTTCAATTTAAAAGAATGCCTTTTGGCCTTACTAACGCTCCTGCGTGTTGGTAACGTCTTATTAATGAAGTCGTTGGAGTGGACTTGCAGCCCTATGTCTTTGTGTACCTTGACGACGTGATTTGCATCGCACCAGATTTTCAGACTCATATTTGAGTCCTAGGACTTGTCCTCGACCGATTGACGGCCGCAGGGTTGACTATTTCAGAAGAAAAATGTAACTTTTGTATTGGTTCTCTTCGTTTTCTAGGATTTATAGTGTCCGGGGAAGGACTCCAGTGTGACATTTCCAAGGTCGACGCCATCTTGAATGTTCCAGCGCCGAAAACGGTCAAAGAAGTCCGTAGTTTCCTTGGTACGGCCAGTTGGTACCGTCGTTTCGTGCCAAACTTTTCCTCTATCGTCGCTCCGTTGACTCGACTCACTCAGAAGAATGTTTCTTTTCGTTGGTCTTCCGAGTGTGACGTCGCTTTTAACCAGCTCAAGTCTGCTCTAGTATCTGCGCCAATTCTGACGTGCCCAGACTTCTACAAACCATTTACGCTTCAAACTGATGCATCTGCCTTTGGAATAAGCTCGGTTTTGACGCAACAGTTCGATGAGGGCGAGAAAGTCATTTGCTATATCTCCAGGTCTTTGACTAAACAGGAGAAAGCGTTTTCTACCACGGAACGTGAGTGTTTAGCCGTATTATGGGCCACCGATAAATTAAAGCAATATCTCGAGCTGACTGAGTTCACTGTAATCACCGACCACAGCTCATTAGTCTGGTTGAACAACTTAAAAGACCCGACTGGAAGATTAGCTCGATGGGCTCTCCGTCTTCAAGGTTACAACTACCGAATTGTGCACAGGAAAGGCCGTGATCATGTCGTGCCCGATTTCTTGTCTCGAACTGTACCAAATGTAGATACTCTGATAGTCGAGGAGGCAAAATATGATTTTTCCAATACCTCAGATGCATGGTACCGAAAGCTTAAAGATTCTATCCAAGCTGATTCGCTGAAATACCCTCAGTGGCGGGTGGAAAATGACATAATTTACAAGTATGTCAAATGTGTTATACCTGAGTTAGCTCTAGGTTCCGATTATTGGAAGATTGTTCTTCCGAAGGACGCTCGTCGAAAAGTCATGCATGAGGCGCATGATGATGTTCGTTCTGGTCACTTGGGCATATTCAAGACGTATAACAGACTTAAAACCCGTTACTATTGGCCAAAGATGCGCTCCGATGTAACCAGATATGTAAATCGGTGTGAAACTTGTGCAAAATATAAAGTCGCCTAGAAGGCCCCAGCAGGTCACATGGGAAAGACTCCCGAACCTACCCAGCCATGGCAAGTTGTTAGTCTCAATTTTGTAGGACCACTACCACGTGCGTCCAAAACTGGTAACACTCATATGCTGGTCGTAAGTGATTATTTCAGCAAGTATGTGGCTGTCTTTCCAGTTCGTTCTGTGGCCTATTAAAATGCGTTGGGTGACAATTGTGGCAGCTTAAAGACGTTGCTGCCATTTTGTGACACTGTAATTAGAATAATACCAATTTGCCAGCTTGTGACACAACAAAACCACTGAATAATTAAACAAATATCTGGAAGCAGAACTGTATTTTCTAGCTAGGTAAAACATTGATATGCCCGGTAACTTTTATACAGTGGAGAAGGGGGGGGGTTCAGAAATAAGAAAATTTTACGTGCGCCACAGTGTTTTAATATCAATGTTTTACAAAGAAGATCTTGATAAAAATACAGTTCAACCCAAACGTTGCAGCCAAACAATGAAATTCTACCTACTTCCGAGGCTTCCAGAGTATTTGTGTAATTAAAAAAAACCAAAAAAAAATTGACTGAGACAAAATAAAATTCTACAAGATTGAATTAAGATGACAAAACTAGAAGCACTTTACAGGTAGATGGACTCCTTTAACGGGTCATAGTGTACCTACCTTTGAGTCGGTAGCGTAGGACTCAATTATGAACGATTAAAAAAAAACATATATACTTCCAAAATTATTCCGTCATAGGGGAGGTCTGGACCAAATATCTTTTGTCATCATTCTACGTTAGGTAGAACGAAACAGACAGCAACTCAGTCCGAGATCTACCCCATGAGGCAAAACAATGTAAGGAGACCGCTAAAAAAATATAACCTCATCTCTCTTTTGTCTCTGCAAAGTTGATCATTGGGCTGTACAAATAACACAAGAAAAATTAGTTCATCTTGTTTATTTTAAAAGGTAAAATGGAAAGTATTATCTAAAACATGAAATAAAAAAAATGAATGAAATGTAGTGGAACAAGTCAGGGCCTAAGTAGCGAGACACTCCAAATTTCACAAGAGAAATTGTCTTAAATAAATGAAATGAAGGAAAACAAGTCAACTTAGTAGGTACTCCGCAAAATTTTGGTTATGACGTCATACCTTTACCTTGCATTTACAAGAGATGTTAAATTATACTGTAAAAATTATATTGGGAAAAAAATATATCTAAAATATCCTTGCTTGCCTAAACTTGAAGAAAAACCCCTACCTTGGTCCTTTTATTTTTTCTAGTTACTTAGTTTGATTTTAAACCTGGAAGTTCTGTTGTCCCAGACATTTCCTCACTGCTGCACCGGGTCCCGTGTCCTGCTTACGCCCACCCTGAAGATCTCTTAGCACATGGTGCTAGGGTAGCACATGGTTGTGAGAAGGTTGTGGGATCCTTGCCCGAGCGTAAAACCCTGTGGAAAATGAAATGTTTCAGTTTCCTGGAATTCGTCTATTTTGCACGAAGTTCCCCCACATCGAGTAATTTAAATCGAGAACCCCATGTCGACTCAATAAAATAAAGTAGATTTAAACAGATAAACTAAAATAACCCTAACGTACCTTTCCCAGGGTTACAACTGGGTCGTCCGGCTTCCCACCAGCGTCCAGCACAGCTGTCGATGGAATGGGCAGGGCTGTAGACAAAGGAGAAAAACAATATATAGTTTTTATCCAACACGTGGTTAAAAGAAAAATATAAAAACGCCAAAAATTCCCCACGTCTTTTGTCAAAAAAAAAGTACATTTCACACGAAAAATAATTACAATCTGGGAAGCAAATATTATCTTGAAGAGTCCCCAAATAATAAAAAAATGAAAAAAAAATAAAATCGAACTTACCGCTGCTCTTTCCGTAGAAACGGCGTAGGCCGACTTAAATCCCCTTCAAAAGGGTGCGAGCGTCACTCTAGATTTCGCCTAAACACGACGGACTCACTCCTCACAGTCTCTGGGATATCTCCTACAATCGCTGCAGTGCCAACAACCAAAAACAATGGCGATCCCAGAGACCTGTTGCCGACCCAGCCAAAATTCGTTAGCAAAGAGACAAAGCACTTTGTCGAGAACAAAAAAACTGAAGCCACCGGAAACCGTTCGTAGATTTGGTGGGGAGTGGGGACGGTAAAACGCATAGTACCAACCTAATTTTTCCGGTTAGATTCAAATAAGGATGCAAACCTATTTATAAAAAAAAACTTTTTCGCCAAAAAATCTCTACTTCGGTTGCCAGACTGGAAGAGAAACCCGCGGTTTTCAAACTAACCAATGAGGAAATACACCAATAGTTCTATACCGGTATATAGGGGCCAGCACCGACCAAGGGGACATTGAAAAATACGTAAAACGCGCATTGAGGTGTTATCGGATCTATTTCCACGGTTGAAATTTGTATAACAAGGACATCGAGACATCCTCCATACATAGACCGAACATTTGCCTACCGGACCCCTGCCAACATATCAAGTAGGAAGAAAATAACCAGACGGACTGTAAGAAGCTCAGCATTGAAACCATCAACTGTAAAATCAATTACTGGAGATCAGAGCTTGCATCAAACCCAGGAATATTCGAACACTCAACCGATTCCCATATGAGTAAAGCTATACTGAGTGTAGAATTTAGTTGTATTTTAGTTACAGTCTTAGTCAAAAGTTTCCTTTGCTCTTTATAAATGTTTTCTCCAAGATTCATATGGTTTGACGCCATTTTTGTAAAACATTTCTACATTAATAAAGTTATTTCTGAACCTGAACCTAAAAATACACACTGAACTACTGCTTAACCTCGGCACAAGAGTGTTCAGATGTTAACTCACACGATTTCGTTTATTCTTTTAGTCTTGGTTTTTATCCCTCGTTTATCTCCAATTTACAAAAGTGCATAACTCGTGTTTATTTTATCTTCTCCTCATCAAATTAATAAAGATATCAAAGGGGCGGAGCCTCGGTTGTTACTGGTCAACCCAAATATGTTTTCGTACTATCAAAACTAGTTAATCCGTGAAGGATATGAGGTTCGAATTGTCCCAATATCCTCGAAAATAAACGTAAGGGAATGAAATGTTCATCTAAATGTTTCCTTCCTGTTACTGAAACCATTTGTGATGCGGCAACGCCGCTATTTCCCAGCTGTTTATTCTCGTGAACGACAAGCAAATCACAAAATTCCACAGATAAAAACAAAACAATCAAAAGTTTTTATGTGATTTTCCCGAAACCTGTGATCCTAAATTCCAATTACGATGTCCAGATAATACGGTGTGCGTAGTGTCCACAGTAATTCGATGGAATGTCTCCTTTATAAGGTAACTTTTTGGACACTATATAACCTCCAAACCTAGCTCTATAATATACCCTTAATTTGTGCACAGAAAGACGAGTCGAAGAGTCTTGATTATTTACCTGAATAAACAAATATGTAACGTTGCCTTAAACGTAAAAATGACACGTTACAGTTCTGCAAAAGCCCAGTATATTTGTAAACATTTAGAGAAGGACATTATTCTTACCTTTGGTGTGCCCCAATATGTCGTCTGCGACAATGGAACTCAGATGAAAAGCAAGGAATTTCAGGCCCTGGCTGACAAGTATCACTTTAAAATTTCGTATACGGCCGTATATCATCCCTTGTGAAAGAGTGACCAGAGTCGTTAAAACGATGGTATCCATGTACGTCGGAGAGAATCAGAGACGCTGGGATGATAATTTGACTGCACTCGCATGTGCAATCAGAACGTCAAAGAGCGAAGCCACAGGTTTTACACCGTATTTCATCAACTTTGGTAGAGAATACATTTCTGATGGTCGAGAATATGCTTATCATATTGATAGAGGACCTCGACCAGCAATTGAGAAAAGACTTGAAGGTTTCAAGAATTTATATCAAGCCGTTAAAACCAATATGAAGAGGTCGGTAGATAAGAACCGTGTCCGATACAATTTGAGACACAGGGATGTATCTTATTTCCCTGGGGATCTGGTGTGGAGACGAAACAAAGTTCAGTCAGATGCCTTAAACTATGTAAATGCCAAACTTTGTCCTAAGTACATCGGTCCGTTCCGCGTTAAGAAAAAGCTAGGAACTGTGACTTATCAGCTGGAGGAGCTGGATGGAAAAGTTTGCATCGGCAATTGGCACGTGCAGGACTTGAAGCCAGTCATCGTTGCTGATGACGATGATAACTCGGATTAAGAGTATAAGAAGACAAGATTGTCGTTGATCGGTGTTTACCTCTTGCGGATGACGACGAGGAAATTGACCAAGATTAGTAGAATGAGTGTACACATTGCCCTCAAAGTAGATTCACTTATTAGTGGTAGCGCTTGCTCCACTAGGTAGTGTTGCTAAGCAACAGGGGTTGCTCGCAATACTGCTGCGTAACTAGTTTGTAAATTAGGTTTAGGTTTAATATACTTAAGTCCGATGGGATTTGTTTGCCGCATGGACCTGTACTTGGTTGTGACGTAGATTAGGTTGTGTGCGTCCTGTTTTCACTTTCAAAAGAGTGATGCTCAAATTCGCGGGATGTCCAAGTTCGGGATGTTTATTTTGTCAAACTAGTGCCACTAGTCGATTGATGTCAGTTTTTGTCGGTGTTCACATCTGACGGAGGAAGGGGGGAGTGTAACGGTCCAGAATTCCCGTACAAATAAATTATAAAGTAACTGTTGTTTTACTCAAATCACCCCGTTCGACTACCTTCACCTTTCTGTATCTAGGAGAGAGATAACCAGATTGATAAAATAAATGTGTGACTATTTTTACTTTTCTACTTCATCTTTACTGCTGGTAAATAATATTTATATTAGTTTAATTAATCATGTTCTTGGATAAACTTACATTTGTTGGATCTTAACCTAATTTTACTTAGTTAGTAAAGGGTTAGTAATGTATGACCTAAGTTAGTTAAGTTTTTTGTACTCTAATGTTGGTGCTTCACTACGCATCCCCACATAGAAAACCAAGTCATAAAGGCAGTCTCGTAAGAGAATTGAACCCGAACATCCACTGATCCTGTTTTGAGGGGCAGTGAGATTGTTGTTTTATAAATACTTAGTACTCCCTCACATGGTTGAAAGTACTAGTGTTTCAAACAATATAGCGCATATTTTACTACTTTAAAACTTAAATATTATCGAAATCCTTTAAAAAAGCAGTGAAATCATAACAAAAGCATTTCATGTATAAAAAGCCAAGTACGCGAAAGTGGTATTCCGTAAATAGAATTGAGATAAAAGTAAAGCCAAGTTCTCCAATACAAATTTGAAAATCAATGGTTCTTACTAGTTATAGTATATAAGGGGGCTTGACGCCTACACTTCTGGAACGTTTTAAAACGTCCTTGGAACGTTTTTTAAACGTGCCTGGAACATTTTTAGTACGTGCCTGGAACGGTTTTTAAACATCTCTAGAACGTTTTTAAAACGTCCCGGAACGTTTTTAAAACGTCCACTAAAACGTTTTTTAAACATCACCGAATCAACCGAACCGGACCCTGAGAGACCTAGGCATACGTTTTTAAGACGTCCTCTAGGTCGACGTCTGAAAAACGTTTTTAAAACGTACCTGTGTTACTAGAGGCGACAACTCTTGGTTATTTACTTTCATTTGCTCGTACAATGGGTTCCGAAAATTACTGTCATTACTGTGACGAACAAGAACATGTCTTTACATCAACTGAAGCTAATAAACCCCAATTTCATCTTATTATAAAACAATAGGTTTCTATAGAGATTTTGGTTGTAGGTGTGAACATGGCTAAAGTTAAAGAATAAATAAAGCTTAGTGATTTTATATCTACTTATTTCTCTGTGGACTTATAACCGATTATATAAATAATTTTTTTAAAACATTTTAGAAACTGCTTTATCAGATTTCTGAAATATAACAGAAATTATTAGAAAGAAAATATATTATGAAACCAAAATTTTTGGTGGCTAAGCAGGTATAGAAAGACTTTATTTCTCTTGTATTTTTCCGTGGGCAGATCGAAAGATGTACACCCACAGGGGTCCAAGATCTAATGGACACCTATTAAGTGTTGACAGTTAACTGTTTCGTCCTTAAGCGACTCTTCAGAACACCGCATGGTCAATGTAATAACCTTTTCAAGCTAGAAGACGGTATATACATTTCATCTTCTTACGATATTGGTAAGAGAAATAAATAATAATGCCTGCTATACCATACGCTTTTCACAAAACCGGCGACATCTACCGAATACAAAAAAAACTACCACAGTAAAAACAAAAGGCAGGTAGATGAAACGAAAAACGGTTCCAATGACCGTGATATAATTTGTCCCTCTGTGTCAGTATTCTTGAAATCTCCCCGGAGGTACTCCCTCAAAATCGGGTGAAAGTCAAACTGCGCATGCGATGTCACTTGATTTCCGCATCTCTATTGGTCCTTGCTCGAATTTCGAGGAGTACTCGCTCGGGGAGATTTCAAGAATAACGACACAGGTCGGGACAATGCATATCAGTCAGCGTAGTGTGGGCCAAAAATACTACAATTGTAAAGTTTAGCATCCGTGAATACAGAAAACATAAATTTTTCGTAGCTAAGCGGGAGAAACAAAGTCTTTCTATGCCTGCTTTGCCATGAAAAATGTTTGTTTTCTCTATTCACAGATACTAAACTTTACGCTTGTAAAATATATTATCGTAATTCCGTGTAGTCGACAGAACACCATCATTTCTTTTTTTTCTGAGACGGCTATCTTTTCCCTCTGCAAAAATTCTTAAAAGTAATTCCTTACAGAGTGCGCAGGCACTAAATGTCAATTTAGTGGCTGTTAAAAATTCATTAGGTTACGTTAGTTTTGATAATGAGTGGTGCGAATTTCACATCTCCACTGCGACTCATGTGGTCTATTGCGGCTCATCCTAACTTAAATGTCACCACACCTCCGTACCATGGTGCATAACGGGTAGTATGGGGCTTTCAACCAATCAGCGATTAAATAGCAGCGGCCATATTGGTTTTGCATAAGAAAAGTCTATTAGGATGAACTCTATGCGCCATGCTATGCGCATTTTTGTGTGTGATCGACTTTCGTTTCGCTCTAATTCTCTGTTGTACTACGCAGTAGCAGATTAAATGTAGTGGCGTTTCCTTGTCAACACACAGAACCTGCAGCCTCGTATGTTACTTACTCCCAGTCTGGCTTCGCACCCAGAGAAGAGTGATCTTGATTGTTCTGCTGGCCTTTCTCAGGAACTGAACTTTGTATGAGCTTAATGCTTTTAGAGCTGATAAGCTATCTGAGACGATTTGGATGCTTTTGTTTAAAGGGCCCTACCGGTAATCTCTCTACCGCATACTTCTGTCACATGTAGTCCTGAAATATGCTTGCTTAGTTTTCGAGTTCCATTGATATTTCAGTCTGTGGTCCCTTCTCACCTGCACTCACCTCATTTCTTGTTGTAGATCCGTCTGAATACCATACGTAATCGGCTTTTAGCAGTTGGTATCCCCCGCCATTTCTCTCTCGTAGGTATAAGAAATTTAATAGGTTATCAAAGCTATATTTGGGTAACATGTAGTCCGTTGGCATGATAAGTAATCGGTTATTCCGAAATACCTTAGCCAGTCCTGCAAAGTTGCTTTTAGCTTGTCCAAACTGCTTGTCGTTTAAGTTCTTGAACCTTGCCACCACTACCCTGGCCCCCTTTTATACCCAAATGTGTAGGAAAGGAAGGTTTAGCATTACTTTCATTGCCTCTACTGGTGTCGATTTCATTGCTAATGTTATGACTCAACACGCCATTCCTTGTACGCTTGCCAGCTTGGTTATTTTTTCTTGGTTTTAGGATCAAACAGTAACGCCATTTTTCGCAATTCTTTACAAAATTGTTCCTAACCAAATAGACTGTGCAGACTTCTTATCACAATGGACCTCTATAACCCCACGTGCGAGTTCTAGACAAACAACCACTTTCTATTTACCAACTCCTAGGTTAAATATACTTAAATATTCTCCGCTTTATATTATGTGCAAATTTTGTAATAGTAGGGACTATTTATATTTTCAACACCAACTTAAAACAGCTCAATACGCACTTGCAAATGACTATTTAAAAAATGTTCCGTGTTTTACTATAGTGCTTAAGACCAGTGACGGTTTATTTATAAGTGCACTCCCAAATTTTACTTAAAAAAATATAAAAATTTGACCATTCTTTAATTTAATTAATAATTACCCCAAAAGGAGTTCACTAAAGACTGGAATATTAACTAGAAATTAATACCCGGTATGTATGTGTTTGTATTCGTGTTCAAACTAGCCTGCGGTGAATGGCGGTTGCGCTATATAGTTAGTTCGAATCTAATTAGTTTATTTTATTTACTGGAACCAAATTCTATGCACCGTAGATGTTAAGTCGCATTCTAATTACGAAATATAGAAAGAGAGGACGACATGTCCCAATAGAATTTTACAGTACATAGAATCTGAACCTTCATTCGGTAGTTCTTTTATACAAAAACTAGCCTTGATGCCACCCGCACCCCTTGATGCCTTCCGCGTCCACGGTTCGCGTTGCATGTTAGAGCAGCTCACGTGGACTCTTAATTAGTGCGCTTAGACAACTTGGCATTATTGGTGGGGCACGGGCGGTTTGTTTTGATTTCGACGATTTGACGACAATGGCGAAAGTTTCGAATTCTGATAGCATCAGCGTGCACTATTTATAGACAATTAATTTTTCATCTTTGCCATTAGAAGTGAAAATAAAAATAAACTAGGTATGATACATTTACTATGTATTTAAAAAAACAATAATAATAGGAAGATAACTAATATCTAACTAAATATTTCATTTTTTTATTATTTGCTCTAAATTATATGATATGACGACCCACTCGATGGTTCAAAAAGTTAGCGAGACACTCAAAAAAAAAATTTGCCTGCGCCGCAATTTTTTTCTGTTGTGCTCCCCCAAAGCTTTTTACAACTCGCCGCCACTGCTTAAGACTAACTTAGTTTTATTTAAACTTTTGTAAATATTGTTTTCCTATCATTATTATTGTAATTGGGTTTGCCCGTTATGATATGGTTAAATCAAATAAATTAAATAAATAAAATAAACCAAAGCTATTCACTAAAATTTAGCGTGTTATTCCAGAACTCCGACAAAACTTTAGTTTTAGTAAAAATTTACCGTTAAGTGAATTTTCAACAAACTTATTCCAGTTCAAACACTAATTTTCCTAAAAATCTTGTTTCTACTATTAACTTGCAATAAGTAGGTTCTTTCTTATGTTTGGTGTTTTGTGAAGAAATTTTTTTTCCAAAGATTTATCGCCACAAAAGCCTATAAAAGGGAATTTGAACTTTTTGTCTACTACAGCAAAGCATTGGTGTAGGAGTCGGTGTTAGAAAGAAAACGAATCGTTCAGCAGAAATAAATTAAAAGCCTGCTTAATTTATGAATTTAAAATAGCGTGTAATTAGGCCTCGCAAAACAAAATGGTAAAAAACAAAGGGCTTTTAACTCTTAGCTTCTTGGATAATAGGTTGGTATGAACACTAAAAGAGATTTGCAAATGAAATAGATGGAAAAAGTTGCGGTAAATGTGCAGAAATCCTAACTGATGAGGTGTAAACAAAGATATTTAGGTACCGTAGAAAGTGGTGACCTTGTGAGATACTGTCTTCTCGCCATCAGCACGAACCACGTGATCACAGACTTCAAAGAAGCTCGCGGTTTCATCTGGACCTCAGTCAACGTTGGACAGGTTGACAAACAGCTGTGCGGGCCATTTACACAAGATGAGTTCTAGGTAATAGTCCAAAATTGCAGGATCAATTCAGGAACTCAAAATATTACTATTTGTGTATATTTGCTTTTGTCCGAAAGTTGATAGTTTAGATGATACAGGGTGTTAAAATTATTTTAAAAATTTTAAGTTTTGTTCCTAGGAAATTGGTATTTAGGTGTTTTGGATAAAAAATTGGCGTATAGGAGTTTTTTGGGTCAAGAAATACGAATGTGGTGTTATTTTTGATAGATTTTGTAGAGGGCGCCACGGTATCTCTAGTGCCTAGTTTGGAATATATTTTTTGTTGGCTCACAAATCTGATAATATATTTGAAATCCTTTAGATATGTCTTTTACAGTGGCGGTTGGTGCTGTTATAAATTGATTGAGATAAAGAAACTTGCCCAAACAATTTTATTTTAGCATTTTACAAACAAGCAGCTACTTGCTTGGTGTACCTTTTAGTTTATTTGTTTATAGATAAAGTCTATTCGCCCTTCTTTTACATGCGCAAAGTGCTTGGATTAGCACTAGTTTCAGACTCATCATGGCCCCGTAGAGCAACCTCAAAAATCACACAGAATCTTAAAATGTCTATTAACCTACAAAGTATATGTCTATTTTGTCCACATTTTTATTATGCTCGGTAATGTTTTGTCTATACTATTCAATTGGCACCTAATATCAGTCTTGCCTAGCATAGAAAGTTCTATGTGGTTATTTAATTAAGTCGCACTTACTTTGTGTCTTTAACTTTTCACTAAAGTGCTTGATATCACACATTCCCTTTGCCACCCACGCAGGATCACTTCGTAGATTGTACATAATAAGACAAATAAAGCAAAAAAAAAGCAATTCGTTTTTCACAATCGCACAACCAGTTTTCAGCCTCGTATAATTTTTTATTACTTGCACTAAAATTTTGGTTAATTTTTGGCATTTTTATTGGCCCTAAAGATTTTATTTGTAATCGAAGTTCATATGTCAACGTATTTAAATTTGCACAGTTAATTATATAATCGATGGTATTTATTTCAATTTTGAAAACAAACAAAAACAAACAAATGGACCCTGACGTACCCCAAATTAAAACAAACTCATACGTCTTCTTTAAGGATAGAACGGGCAATACGTAGAAAGGGCAACACACGGTTTGGCACGATGAGTTGACGACGGCCGTCAACTAAAACAAACATTCCTCTCGCCCCCTCGCGAGAACAGCCACACATACACCGCTGAAAAACGGGTGAAATTGAAATCATGTCCCGCGCGGTGCTGCCGGCTTGTATTTATTTACGCTAAAAAAGTTTACCCAGTTAACCACATACTAAAAAAAAAGAACTAGACATGTCGTAAGGGAAGATTTAACTTTTTTTACATAAATCAATTAAAAATACTGGTGGTTGTCTAGTTTTGGGAGGGCACTGCCCCGTTGCCCTCCCTGTAGCAGTCGCCACTGGTCTTTTATAAAAATAGGTACACTTGTTTAAACTCTTAAAACAGTTTTCGAGAAAAACAATAGGTAAGAATGCAATATCTTCGGCAAAATATGATTAAGTGCACTTTTAGGAAAAATGGAAATTTGTAACAATTTTGATGTTGTGAATTAAATTGAATAAAATTGAAATAAAAAAAATTGAGTCTTCAAATGTGTTTCCAAGGTTTAATTTGTTGATTTTCTGTGTTTCAATCATAGTCAATAATCAGCTATTGGAAGTATCTTCTGCCTTTGTTTCTATTTCTACGGCCCATACATACAACTTTGTATGCACAAAAAAATTATAGTTAATTAATGTTCTACAAAGTACACAAGCCTAAAAATATAGCTTTTATCCGTTATTTGCCGACGACATGAGACCTTTGAACATAAATACCACTTCATTGTGTACTACACCTACGTCTCATATCATCCAGTTAAAAATAAAAAGTGCATTGTGTGATCATACATTATGAGTCTGACTTGTAGATGCCAAAAATAATACTTACCATTGTGCTGTATAAAGCCCTGAAAGGGCTTTAGAGACGGAAAGACAAGGCATTTTTTATTGACCCTATCCAATTTGGTTTCTAAGGGCGGATATTACTTTTACATTAAAAACAGAGATAGACATTATTGAACATGTGAAACGGACAAAGATAGCCTGATTTTGCATGCTAATAATACCCTAGATAATATATGGTACTTTTATCTCTTTCACACTGACGGCATAAGTGCGACAGAAAAGCAGCTGGCTACCTTTAATCCACCTGCCGTATTTTGAGTGATTCTACCTGCTAGTCGGTTTATACAGGGAAAATTGATAGACAATGTTGTCTATGTACGGAAATTAATTTTTTCGAATTTTGTGCGGGAATATTACAAAAAGAAATCTTAAAACGTTTAAAAACAAGTTTAGAAGTAACTATTTGAGGTCAAACATGGTCCGAAATTGTTTTTTGTGCAAAGGAGAAAAAAAAATCCATAAAAAAACAACATTTCATGGGTAAGTCGTCTTGACGGATAGTTTTTGCTAAAACACGAGAAAGTTCATTAGCGTCACGATAGATAGTTTTTTCTGCGACCGTGCGATTTTACCCTCACACATTTTGATTCAGAAAGTGTCACTTCCCCGCACTTATAAGATTATTTTTTAATAATAATTTGTCCTGAAATGGGTTCTGGTACGTTTTACCACCCTACTCAAAACTTATTACAACAAGGTTTTTTTGCATTGCATGAAAATTAACAAAAAGTATTTGATTTTCTTAAAAATGATTTTTTTTTAAAATGCTTACATACCGATTTTTATCCAGTTGGTTTTGTTTTTTCGAACCAAACTTTTGACATGTCACGGTCGAGTTTCATACATCTTGATGAATTGTTACACACACTGATCTATGTTTTTATAAATTTCGATAAATTTAATGTTTTTTGCGGACTTTACAGTCTCTTTTTGGTCTTTCATCGCGACAGTATATATTTATTATTATATGACGCCACCGCGACCGGTCTACAGGCCGGTATCATATGTGTATGTTCTTCTAATGTCATTTGACCATCATGCTGTCTCACTTAATAAGGTCACTTAGTTTAATTAATAATTTTGTCCTACATAATATAAAAGAAGAATAGAAACCAACAAAAAATTTGTGACACTTCGGTTACAGATTTTCTTTGATTGCGATGGATTAGGGTGACCAGATTATGGTTTATTGGGTGCACAGAGTGCGGAAATTTTTTTTTGAAAAATTTCGCTAAAAAAATTCATGGTTTAGGTTGGGTTAGGTGGGGTTAGGTTGGGTTAGGTTGGGTTAGGTTGGGTTAGGTTGGGTTAGGTTGGGTTAGGTTGGGTTAGGTTGGGTTAGGTTGGGTTAGGTTGGGTTAGGTTGGGTTAGGTTGGGTTAGGTTGGGTTAGGTTGGGTTAGGTTGGGTTAGGTTGGGTTAGGTTGGGTTAGGTTGGGTTAGGTTGGGTTAGGTTGGGTTAGGTTGGGTTAGGTTGGGTTAGGTTGGGTTAGGTTGGGTTAGGTTGGGTTAGGTTGGGTTAGGTTGGGTTAGGTTGGGTTAGGTTGGGTTAGGTTGGGTTAGGTTGGGTTAGGTTGGGTTAGGTTGGGTTAGGTTGGGTTAGGTTGGGTTAGGTTGGGTTAGGTTGGGTTAGGTTGGGTTAGGTTGGGTTAGGTTGGGTTAGGTTGGGTTAGGTTGGGTTAGGTTGGGTTAGGTTGGGTTAGGTTGGGTTAGGTTGGGTTAGGTTGGGTTAGGTTGGGTTAGGTTGGGTTAGGTTGGGTTAGGTTGGGTTAGGTTGGGTTAGGTTGGGTTAGGTTGGGTTAGGTTGGGTTAGGTTGGGTTAGGTTGGGTTAGGTTGGGTTAGGTTGGGTTAGGTTGGGTTAGGTTGGGTTAGGTTGGGTTAGGTTGGGTTAGGTTGGGTTAGGTTGGGTTAGGTTGGGTTAGGTTGGGTTAAGTTAGGTTGGGTTAAGTTAGGTTAGGTTGGGTTAGGTTGGGTTAGGTTGGGTTAGGTTGGGTTAGGTTGGGTTAGGTTGGGTTAGGTTGGGTTAGGTTGGGTTAGGTTGGGTTAGGTTGGGTTAGGTTGGGTTGGGTTGGGTTAGGTTGGGTTAGATGGGTTCAGTTTGATTATGTTCGGTTAGGTTCCGCTAGGATTGTTTAGGTTATGTTTAGCTACATTCGGTTAGGTTCGGTTTAGTTTAACCAAATCGAACCGAACCAAACCGAATCTAACGGTTTGGTTTGGTTTGGTTGGTTCGACTCGGTTCGGTTCGGTTCGGTTTGGTTCGGGTAGGTTTGGTTCAGCTTGATTATGTTTGGTTAGATTCGGTTAGGTTGGGTTAGGTTGGGTTAGGTAGGTTTAGGTTGGGTTAGGTTGGGTTAGGTTGGGTTAGGTTGGGTTAGGTTGGGTTAGGTTGGGTTAGGTTGGGTAAGGTTGGGTTAGGTTGGCTTAGGTTGGCTTAGGTTTGCTTAGGTTGGGTTAGGTTGAGTTAGGTGGGTTCAGTTTGATTATGTTCGGTTAGGTTCCGCTAGGAATGTTTAGGTTATGTTTAGCTACATTCGGTTAGGTTCGGTTTAGTTTAACCAAATCGAACCGAACCAAACCGAATCTAACGGTTTGGTTTGGTTTGGTTGGTTCGACTCGGTTCGGTTCGGTTCGGTTTGGTTCGGGTAGGTTTGGTTCAGTTTGATTATGTTTGGTTATGTTCGGCTAGGTTTAATTTGTTTTGGTTAGGTTCAGCCAGATTCGGTCTGGTTTGATTATGTTTGGTTATGTTCCGCTAGGTTCAATTTGTTTCGGTTAGGTTTAGCTACATTCAGTTAGGTACGGTTTAGTTTAACCAAATCGAACCGAACCAAACCGAAACGTTAGATTCGGTTTGATTTGGTTCATTTTGATACGGACCGGTTCAGTTTGGTTTTGTTCGGTTAGACCTTCGATAAATTTAAAAAAAGTAAATAATTATTAATTTTTAGTGTTTTAAGGAATAAAAATTGATATAATGTTCAATTAAACTAATTTTTAATTGTAAAAATGTAGGAATCATAATTTTCTTGATTTTGTTTTGAATTTCATGCTTCTTTAAAAATTGTGCATTTTCATAAAAGGACCAAAAAGACTGACCCGATTTCGATCAGTGACCTTAGTTATTTCAAGTTTTTGTTAACAGCTGATAGACGTCAGGGACCGTTTGTTTCAGTTTGAAATGAGAAAATGCTTCTTTTGTAGCAATTTGTATGGGTTTTAATGGGGTTTTAAGAATTTTTCAATTTCAATTTTTTTAACAAAATCAACGATTTTCCGCCATTTTTTTTTAGAAATCACTATAAAATGGTCTAAAATTATCATTATTCAAAAAACTTCGTAGTTTTAAGAAAGGTGGTAAAACGTACCAGACCCCTGAAATGTGTTGCAGTTCAGGACAACTGGGCGCCGCCAACTCGGCGCCACCAACTGGGCGGCAGGCCAACTGGGCGCCAGGCCAACTGGACGCCGAGCCAACTGGGCGCCGGACTAAAATATTTTTTCTTGATAAAATGTGCAGATGAAAAACAAACCAAAATGGCGGATCCAAAATGGCGGACTTTCTTATTTATGCATCGATATGTATCGAATATGGAACTTGGCGGTGTTTCAAGTCGCAGAACACTATACCTACCATATTTCAATACTCGACTTAATAGATGTTGAAATTTTTGTATAAATAACATATTTATTTTGTTTTTATCTGCATATTTTATCAAAAAAAAATAGTCCGGCGCTGAGTTGGCCCGGCGCCCATTAGGCCCGGCGTGGCGCCCTGTTGGCGGCGCCGAGTTGGCCCGGCGCCCATTTGTCCCATTCCAAATTGAAATTTTTAGTTCCGAAATTTCATCTGACTCGAGCATAACTTGTAGTCCACCCAAGAAGAGAAGAGTTGAAGAAGACCCTTGTTCAAAGAAAGAAAATATTTTACCTGGAAGGTACAACATTTGTAAAGTTCTAAGATGAAAACAATAATTTTAATACATCCACTGCACTTAGCATGCTTAGAAATTCTTTTTACTCTTTTTTTTTACTGAAGAGAATTTTGTAAACACAGTATACACAAGTAAGTATTCATGAATTATTTATTATTCAAACAGAAAATTGTTGATAAAAAAATTCTAGTGGAATTCAAAATTTTTATTTTGCGCCGCCACTGCCCTGTTTTATCCAAGACAAGCAAATAGAATATTTTTGCCATGTTGCATGTGTCCGGACTTACCAAACCGAAATTCTATTTTCATCCCCATTTTGCTCATTAAATTCTTACTTGTATTTGGTCAATTGCGATAAAAGCTTGATATAATGGCAATTTAGGCCCATGCCGGGTCTACCCGTAGGGTATAGAAGTCAATGATACTTACCAATTTGAAAAAAATGCAGCGTTGGAAATAATATATCCATACAGGGAGACTAGTAAGTGGATTTATTCCTTTGAGGGGGAGAAAATATACCCTATTTGCTACCGATTAAACATGATTTCTGTCTATACAATTTATATATATTTCAGTTTCTTTAAGTTTTAAGAAATTACTACATTTCTTTAAACCCCAAAAATTAACAAAAATAATAAGAGCTACATGTCATTTTTGACATTTTTAGCTGTAAAGAGGTTCTCAAACAAGTTGTTTAGGGCCCATCGCACCGACTTTTTTTTCCGTTTCTTAGCCTAAAGAATAACTTATTTCGTAAAATTTCGTTGCACCGCACTTAAAGGCAGACTTATTCCTTTCTTAGTGTTGTTAAAATTAAGTCAGCTTTTTTCGTGACTTTACTATTCCTTAAGAGCTGCTTAGATAAGATGCTGGTCACATAATGTTACCCGTCTGGCATAACCATATGGCATAGCCATAGCAACTGACAATACCTACAAATGAGCAGTGTTCTGATTAAAGTGAATTTTGTATTTTTTAAGTAAATAAAGTAAAAAACATGTTTTTTTTAAATAAATAAAAATGATTTTGAAAAACTTTATTGCACAAGATAACGGCTAGATTTTGGTTCTTTTAGCACAATGTTTTTGTGAAAAAATATACCTATGTATCGATTACAAAAAGATTTGTAAGGAAGAAAATAATTTAAATAAAGTTGAATCTAATTTTTATTACAGTATTTTTGTCCGATTTTTGAGTTAACTGTTGTTCACAGCCTGGTGGGTACAGCGGTAAGGGTAGGATAGAACTGACCAGTGTAAGAAAACCCTAGCATTTAAATGAAACTGCAGTGCATAAAGTAACAAGACCGTTTTCCCCTCTGCCTTTACATTTTACCCTAATTTCATTATAATTTTTAATCCTTTGGTTATATCCAGAGGTGTATGGGCCGCTGCCTTATGAACAGGAGCCTTATGGGCAGGTGCCTTATTGGCCTGTGCCTTAGGAGCAGTACATTTTTTGGCCGGGCGCGGATTTTGTCCTGGGCTGGATGGGAACCGTAAACCAACCCGGGAAAAAATACGCGACTGTACCAACAAGGCGACAAGGACACTCAAATTCTAAAAAATCGAGTAGCACCATCTCGATTTCATCATCTTCCAAATATTCTTCCAAAAATTCAAGAACTTTCATTTTTGTAAATAAATTTTTAAAGGCGACTTGACACAGAAAATTGATGGGTTTTGACAAAACTATTTTGGGACGTACTGGGTCTTGTTGTTGTTTTTTCATAGTTTAAAAATTATGTTGGTTGAAACAGCGGCGTTGCCTGATTGAATCACAAGGTGGCCGCATCTTAAGGGGCCGACTCGCGCCGATATTGTCGTGCTAATGTGAGGGTTTGGAAATACACGCTTTTCTTGAAGACGGCTAAAGGTTTTAACAAAAACATTTTTTTATCATTTAAAGTGATCTTTGGTACAGGCCTAATACTATTTTTTAGTTAAAAAAATTTCTCCAAAATAGCATGAAATTATGCTTATTTATAGTCAAAAATCGATCATTTTCATATCATTTTTTTAATAGGAAATTGTTATCTGATTCAATCGGGGAAGAATTTCGGGCCTACAAGGGACATTCCTCTAAATAAATAAAAAATAAAAATACAAAAAATTGCAGGTCATCTGGTAGGAAAACGTGTATTGTTAAACCCTTACAAGACCAACAATTGCCGCTTTTGTCATCAATAAAGTGGGGCCCACTGCTGGTCGCTAAGAATTATTTTTAAAACAATAGCAATTATCCTTGTCTTTTCGGTTTTTTACGAAACCGTTTAAACAGGGAGACCAACATTGTTCACTGGACGCTATTTCATGAATATGTACAGGGCTGCCACAAAATACCTATAAAAGTACTTTAATTACCTGTCTAAAAATCACTGCTTATTTATCATTAATTGAATATACATAATTCCATCCACCCTTTTGACATTTTTTTAGATCAATATAATGGCACAGATTTTTAAGGGTCAGAGTTGCGCCGATATTCTAGTGTAAATGTAATTTGTGGTTGTTTAGAAATACACGGTTTTCTCCAAGACGGCTACAGATTTTTACAAAAACTTTCCTTAATTATTGAAAGTAATCTTTTGTCTAGGACCAGAATTATTTTTAAGTTTAAACAAAATGTCAAAAATTAGATAAAGTTATGCTTAAATATAGTCACAAAGCGACAATTTTATAATAATTTTTTTTATAGGAAATAGATCTTTGTTTTAAACGGGGAAGAATTTCCGTCTTACTGGTGATATTCTTCTAAATTATAAAAAAAAATTGTTAAAATAAAATGGCATCTGGGACGTTTAAAACGCTTACAATTTATAAAATGTTCGTATCCTCTCTTCCTTTGATAGGGGTTTCACTAAATTCAAAATTACAAATTGTTTTTTACACTCGCGTGCGGAAAATACTGACTTGCGGCAATTTTTTTGGATGAGTTTGGTACGAAAAATGGCACTTTTTGACACTGTCGTATTTTTACTTTATTTGGCCATCTTTTAATATTTTTGTTACTGTGTAAATATAAGTTCAAATATGTTGTATGTGAATTGTCAATCTATCTACGGCGTGTTATTAATATAATTTGTTTTTTTATAAAAACCGAGGGGTGATCAGCTGAACCAAATTTGTACACCTTCCTACGGGACTTTAATAAATTTTTGGGCTTGTAGTGTCCTGTATAGTCCTGACTGACAGGCGCCCATAAAAAAATTCGCGACCAACAAAAAAAAAACGTCTTAACTCTCGTTTTTCTTAGAGAGTTGATTTGCCTTTGCTTTCCTCCCTACTTAATCATGCTTAGGGCACCCCTTAGGCGCCAGTACCCTCGGGGTCCTATATAGTTCTGTGGCAATCCTGTGGAAGTCTTATGGAGTCCTGTATAACAATTTTCTATTTTAAATACATTTGGTAGAAAAATATTTTAAAGAAAAAAAAATTGTTGAGAAAAACATTTGGTATACAAACATTTCATAGAAAACACATTTAAATGGTAAAAAATATTTTTGGTAAAGTGCATTTGGTAGAAAGTACAATTGGCAAAAAAACCTATCACAGAAAACACATTTTCTAGAATAACATTTGATAGAAAGTACAATTGGCAGAACAGCAAATGTTAGAAAGGACATTGGGTATGAAAATATTTCATAATCTAACCAAACCCATCCTGACCTAATATGTACTTTTTAAACGTTTTTTTACCAAGTCTCTTTCTATCAAAGGTTTTTCTACCAAATCTATTTTTCATTAAATATTTTTTTACCAAATGTTATTGTGTTCAACAAACAAATTGAAACACTAGTACTTTCAACCATGTGAGGGAGTACTAAGTATTTATAAAACAACAATCTCACTGCCCCTCAAAACAGGATCAGTGGATGTTCGGGTTCAATTCTCTTACGAGACTGCCTTTATGATTTTCTATGTGGGGATGCGTAGTGAAACACCAACATTAGAGTACAAAAAAGTTTAATTAATCATGAACTTGGATAAACTTACATCTGTTGGATCTTAACCTAATTTTACTTAGTTAGTTAAGGGTTAGTAACGTATGACCTAAGTTAGTTAAGTTTTTTTTATGTTGTTACACACAAGGTAGGTATTTAAAATAGAATCAGAATTGTCCCAAGTTTTCTTTTAAAATACTGATATCCGAGTTATTTCCTTATGTTTTTAGGTTAGGTTAGGATTATCCCTTTATGTTTCTCCCGATAGTTTATTCCATTTTTTAAGTTAATTTAGAATTTAGTTATTCAGTTTCTATTAAAAAAAAAAGAAGAAAACTAAACTATTGTAAAGCTTTCATCAAGAGGTTATATCACAGAGAAAAAAAAGTATAATACCACTTTTTAGAATCTTAAGACCATGTTGGTGCGCCAGTGAAAGAGTTTCAGTACCAACTAAAAGGAACACATTTGGGCGCCCGTGAAAAACATTCACTCCAACAAAAAAAGGGCCATGTGAGGGAGTACTAAGTATTGTTTTTATGTTTCTTAATGTTTTCTTTATTTTTCCCACCTTGGTCGCTCTACTCTGGTACTCGCCAACAGCTCCACAGTAACAGGAACTCGCTACAGGCAACAACCAGAAGAAGACCGAAAGACGCAGGCCAAGAAGAAGACCAAAGAAGAAAACCCTAAACAAAATAACATGGTTTCAGGCCAAGAACTGGCCTACAACTTAAAAATAATTATAAACTCGTTGCAGCCAAAATTCATAGACATTTATTGTCCCGAAATGAGTACTACTCAATGTTGCAGCAGATACTTATGTAAGAGAAAAAGTAATCTGAACTTAAAATAAACAGACACACATCTCACTGAAATAAGTACCACTTAGGTACCACTTAATATTGCAACAGGTACTTAATCTGCACTTTAAAATTAATCAGTACATGTTACATTAAAATAGTACAATTTAATCAGTATAAAATAATCTGGGACAATGCAGTAAGAGTTCCATCTCTATGCCAGTGATCTCTAAACTCATAACGGGGCTCTTTAAACTTATAACACAAAAATATTTACAAAAAGACCACAATGTCTAGCAAGAAGACCTAACCTAAATATAGACTCACCTCAAAGGTCATGAGGGCCTATGCTTCCAAAATGGGGTGATCCAATGTACTGGTAACGTTCAAGTCTGAAAACAATGGAGAAAATCCAATAAATGCCGGTGGGCAATGGTATAGGAAGCCAGAAAAATGGGGTAACAATGACCCAGAACCATTAAAACCTTAAAAAAAAAATACCTTACGTAGACAGCATGGCTTGGGGCGACTTCAAATTAATTCCGCGAAGCGGGGCTCGTCCATAGTTTTTGTCAACCAAACACGGCTCCAGAACCAAACTATAGCCAAACTAAAGGCTCTCTCATGCAAAAACCGCCAAC
Source organism: Aspidapion aeneum (assembly GCA_963576565.1). Classification (NCBI taxonomy): domain Eukaryota; kingdom Metazoa; phylum Arthropoda; class Insecta; order Coleoptera; family Brentidae; genus Aspidapion; species Aspidapion aeneum. The sequence goes on from OY755039.1 coordinate 102,752,907, forward strand.
AGCGTCTCTACGGACACGAAATAAGCCCTCAAAAGCTCGCCCCAAAACAGGCTTCCAAATTTTCTGACAGAGAAAAAAGACGTTCCGCTCCAAAAATTGACAGGGAAATTGACAGAGACGCGCCAGTGTTCCCATCTACAACGAACAACCTATGTTCCCTCTTCTCAGTCTCATGCCAGTCCAATCGGCCTCTCCTTGTATGGCGAGACGCAGCTTTCACTTAGGAAGGATAACGCAAAAGAATGGCCATTTATTTTTCGTTGGACAAGGACTTAACCTAGCGATTAAGCAGGTGCATACGAGGGTTAATCTGTCACCAGTTCTGTGTCATGATCGATGTCAAATAAATGTCAGAACAAATATTTTTGGGGCATAGGCCTAGGCCCCCCTTTTACCAAAATAGTGATAACTCGGTAAACAGTGCGACTCAAAAAAAAAGCTAGTAGTCCAATCAAGCGGTCGTGTAACGTTCCAGTGAAGATGTTTTCAGTGTGCAGTGTCTCAGAGACGTTTCTTACCACACCCCATCGCTTCACTCATAAATCAGAAGGCACAAGGGCAAGGCTCATAAATACGACCATGAAAGATGTGAAACAACGACACTAGAGTCCGAGATGAACCACACGGCCCGACAGGAATATGATAGAAGACAGGAGACACAACTCTAAAGGTCGGAAAGTACCATAAACTGATCTTAAATTCAGCAAGGATTTATTCCCAACAGGCTCTATAATATTTTGAATATTATGACCCATCAGTAGTGTACCTACATAACTGAGCCAAATATAAGCTCACCCTGTCTCAGGACAATTACAGTGTGTCATACAATACCTGTAAAGCCAGAAAGTAGAAAGTAACATATTCCCTTTTGTCTTTTAGTTACAAAGGAGTACCAGGGTACGAATTAATTAAACCAGGCCTCGCAGTATCTTCAGCACTGCTTCAACATCCACCAAGGTACAATCCCAGTATTAGCTATCTATAAGACTATTGGTAGTAATTTTGATTTGGATACATATGCCTTACTGTATATATAACAGTTGCTTCTTTACTCCGCAGATATTATTTACCAGCAGTAAAGATAAATAGAAAAGTAAAAATAGATGTCACACATTTATTTTATCAATCTGGTTATCTCTCTCCTAGATACAGAAAGTTGAAAGTAGTCGAACGGGGTGATTTGAGTAAAACAACATTACTTTATAATTTATTTGTACGGGAATTCTGGACCGTTACACTCCCCCCTTCCTCCGTCAGAGGTGAACACCGACTAAAAACTGACATCAATCGACTAGTGGCACTAGTTTGACCAAAGAAACATCCCGAACTTGGACATCCCGTAAATTTGAGCATTACCCTTTTGAAAGTGAAAACAGGACGCACACCACCTAACCTACGCCACAACCAAGTACAGGTCTATGCGGCAAACAAGTCCCATCGGACTTAAGTATATTAAACCTAAACCTAACTTACATACTAGTTACGCAGCAGTATTGCTAAGCCAATAACTCCACCGAGAATTCGTCGATATCGGGAATTAACTTTTACACGTCACCCCCACTCCAGTGAAATCCACCTTGAGAAAAAGAAAAAAAAAGTATCCAGGCCTTGATGATCAGCCGGATATGGCACCTGAAAAGTATAGATCCGGAAATCACCTAAACTTCAGTGCTAACAAAATAAGCGCCCACCACTAGCCCGGTTTAGTAATTGCCTGGAAAGGATGTTAAGTCCAGCGCAACTACCGCCAAAGTGAATCTACTTTGAGGGCAATGTGTACACTCACTCTACTAATCTTGGTCAATTTTATCGTCGTCATCCGCAAGAGGTAAAAACCAATCAACGACAATCTTGTCTTCTTATACTCTTAATCCGAGTTATCATCGTCATCAGCAACGATGACTGGCTTCAAGTCCTGCACGTGCCAATTGCCGATGCAAACTCTTCCATCCAGCTCCTCCAGCTGATAAGTCACAGTTCCTAGCTTTTTCTTAATGCGGAACGGACCGATGTACTTAGGACAAAGTTTGGCGTTTACATAGTTTAAGGCATCTGACTGAACTTTATTTCGTCTCCACACCAGATCCCCAGGGAACATCCCTGTGTCTCAGATTGTATCGGACACGGTTCTTATCTGTCGACCTCTTCATATTGGTTTTAACGGCTTGATATAAATTCTTGAAACCTTCAAGTCTTTTCTCATTTGCTGGTCGAGGTCCTCTATCAATATGATAAGCATATTCTCGACCGTCATAAATGTATTATCTACCAAATTTGATGAAATACGGTGTAAAACCTGTGGCTTCGCTCTTTGACGTTCTGATTGCACATGCTAGTGCAGGCAAATTATCATCCCAGCGTCTCTGATTCTCTCCGACGTACATGAATACCATCGTTTTAACGACTCTGTTCGCTCTTTCACTGGGATCTGCCTGGGGATGATATACGGCCGTATACGAAATTTTAAAGTGATACTTGTTAGCCAGGGCCTGAAATTCTTTGCTTTTCATCTGAGTTCCATTGTCGCAGATGACATATTGTGGCACACCAAAGGTAAGAATAATGTCCTTCTCTAAATGTTTACAAATATACTGGGCTTTTGCAGAACGAACTGGAAAGACAGCCACATACTTGCTGAAATAATCACTTACGACCAGCATATGAGTGTTACCAGTTTTGGACGCACGTTGTAGTGGTCCTACAAAATCGAGACTAATAACTTGCCATGGCTGGGTAGGTTCGGGAGTCTTTCCCATGTGACCTGCTGGGGCCTTCTGGTCGACTTTATATTTTGCACAAGTTTCACACCGATTTACATATCTGGTTATATCGGAGCGCATCTTTGGCCAATAGTAACGGGTTTTAAGTCTATTATACGTCTTGAATATGCCCGACTGACCAGAACGGACATCATCATGCGCCTCATGCATGACTTTTCGACGAGCGCCCTTCGGAAGAACAATCTTCCAATAATCGGAACCTTGAGCTAAGTCAGGTATAACACATTTGACATACTTGTAAATTAAGTCATTTTCAACCCGCCACTGAGGGTATTTCAGCGAATCAGCTTGGATAGAATCTTTAAGCTTTCGGTACTATGCATCTGAGGTATTGGAAAAATCATATTTTGCCTCCTCGACTATCAGAATATCTACATTTGGTACAGTTCGAGACAAGAAATCGGGCACGACATGATCACGGCCTTTTCTGTGCACAATTCGGTAGTTGTAACCTTGAAGACGGAGAGCCCATTGAGATAATCTTCCAGTCGGGTCTTTTAAGTTGTTCAACTAGACTAATGAGCTGTGGTCGGTGATTACAGTGAACTCAGTCAGCTCGAGATATTGCTTTAATTTATCGGTGGCCCATACTACGGCTAAACACTCACGTTCCGTGGTAGAAAATGCTTTCTCCTGTTTAGTCAAAGACCTGGAGATATAGCAAATGACTTTCTCGCCCTCATCGAACTTGTGGCGTATTTTCTTGTCTAATGATTAACACGTTGGGCGCCAAATTTATAGTGGCCCACGTTGAGCACCATATTTGTGATGTATTTTCAACCACGTTGGGGCAAAAATTTTTAAGGCGTTGGGCGCTAACTTTATACTATATTTGTAGTATATTTTTAACCACGTTGGGCATCAGATCTATAATATTTGCCTGGTATTATTTCACTTTTCCTCTTCCTTTTTTTTTTTTTTAGCAAAGCAAAGAATGTGGAAGAACAAAAGAACAGAAACTCTTTCAAATCAAAATAATGAAATGACTATCTCAGGGTCGTACCTTCTCTTTTTAGTTCTACTAACGTTTCTTCCAATTTGTTTTCTTTTAAGGGTAATGGGGCGCCATTGAGCTTTACCTGGAAGATCCTTTAGGACAAAATTCATTCATTAAAAAAATTATATATAAAAAATATAATGATAAATGAAAAAAAAATAAAGAATGAAATAGTCTTGGAATCCTCCAAACAATCTCACCTCGTTTAGAGTATGAAGAAACTCTGGATTAGAGAATAAATTTTACAATTTATTTTATAAAAAAAATTATTAGTGACACAATCAAAAAAAAAATTACAAAAAAAAACTAAACCTTTTTATATATAAAAAATGAAGAAAATTTATTAAAGAAAGAAGAGTCTCAAGTCTTATTTAATTTTGAAACTTGCTTTTTAAAGTTTTAGATTGTCTTTTCTTTTCAAAAAAAAAATCTATTAAAAAAAATAGCATCACCAATAGTAGAACATCATCTTCAACCATGAGATCATATTCACAACATTCCCATCATGGTCTCAGTGCCAGTCTTCGCCTCGTCAGCAGGTGTGCAATCCAGGAGGACTTGTATGTGGCTTATCTTTGTTGGTCTTACTCAGTGGTGGAGAACTTGTCGTCGCAGGATTTTTTTTGTACATGAAAAGAAAGACTATTTACGCAACCGTAGAAACAATTTGTCAGACTTGATGACCTAGCTTTCTCAACAAAACTCTCAAAAAAAAAATTACGTAAAACTCTAGCATTGAGAGTGTCACAAAAAATAGTTTTAGTTTACAAATTTCTACAAATGACAATCATCATGGAAATGTCATTTATCAAAAGGAAAATATATACATTCAAAATATAAAGAAAATGTAGAAGGAATCTTTACAAAATTTCAACCAAATATTCAGCAGAATATTTAGACCTTTCAGGTTTACATGAATCCTATTTATAGATTCCTGAATTAAAAAAAAAATATATATTTTCTGAATTTAATTTCAAAAATTTCACAAATTTTGTCAAATAAATTCATAAAAATAAATGTTTAACAGGTTATTATCTATTTCATCTTTACAATTGGTTTCTTAAGATAAAAAAATATAACAGTTTGGATTTTACAACTTTAAAATAATACCCAATATTAAAATAAAAATATAATTTCACACATATTGGTTTTATTTCTTAAAGCTAGAAAAATTTACACAATAATTTGAGAATAATGGTGGCCAGCCAATAATTCAAAATGGAGGGAAAGAATAAAATATTTTTAACAATTTATAAAAAAAATGTATCTAAAAATTTTACATGGGGAACATTTCAGTCTTTCACACAAACAAAGGAAAGTTAACTGAAAAGTGAGTATGTTTTCAACTTTTGAGGGAGGGCAATAAAAAATATTTCTTTTTATTTTTTCCTTAAAAGGAAAATAACTTCTTCATTAAAGAAAAAATAATTAAAAAGGGGAAGCAAAAATTGAAATCTGGTCGTTCATGAATTTAATTTATTCACTCAAAAAAAAACAAAATGGCTGCTGTTCACTCAAGAACCAAGCAGAATAAAAAATACAAAATGGCCGTCGTTCATTTAAGAATGAGCAAGCTAAATATTTCTCTGAGAAGTTAGATTTTTGAGGACTTTTGATGGAGATTGGAAAATCATTCTGGTAAGTTTTTCATTCAAAGCAGATTTGACTAAAGTCTATTAAAATATATATGAATAAAAAAACTTACCAGATAATTTATCCAAATAGATCCATATCTCCAAAGTCCATCAACCTCAAGAATCCACTTCCTTGGAATGCATTTATCGAATGAGTCAGGTGGGCTAAAATTTGTGCTATAAGACCGAAAAGGGAAACTTGGCTGAACTCATTGGGTCCTTAATCTGAAAAAAAAATATTCCACGAGAAATACCTGTGCTATGGGCCAATATTTTAGCAAACATTAAATTTTATCAAAATTTGGTTTTCTACCAAAAAATTAAGATAAATGCAATCAAATTATGCATATTTGCGCTAAATTAAGATAAATAATTTTGAGTGAAAAAAGGAACGAACTGACCTGAATTTCAATGTCGTCAGACCAAAAATCGAAAACACACTAAATTTTAATATTTAAGATCTCTTAAAACAGACATCCTATGGAGTATACTTTTTAATAAAAAACGTATTCATCTTAAATCATCTCAACTAACACTATGCAGATCATTGACTGTTTATCCTTTGCCTCGCGCGAAAGTAAAACAAAGAGGAAATGTGATAGATTGGCTCAATTTAGCGTATGGACACATGTGCTTGCCTTTTTTGCTGAATGCGGAGATTTTGATAAATAATTTAGGCCATTCAAAATGATATAGCCATTCAAAGCTCAATAGGCCAGTAAAATTGATTATTTTTCAATAAGGAAATTTAATTAATTAAATAATATATTTTTATTACAAAATATGTAATTCCTTAATTTTTAAACAATATAACGATATAATCGTTATTAACTGTTGCGTCAAAACCGCGCCTATTCCAAAGGCAGATGCATCAGTTTGAAGCGTAAACGGTTTGTAAAAGTCTGGGCACGTCAGAATTGGCGCAGATACTAGAGCAGACTTGAGCTGGTTAAAAGCGACGTCACACTCGGAAGAACAACGAAAAGAAACATTCCTCTGAGTGAGTCGAGTCAACGGAGCGACGATAGAGGAGAAGTTTGGCACGAAACGACGGTACCAACTGGCCATACCAAGGAAACTACGGACTTGTTTGACCGTTTTCGGCGCTGGAACATTCAAGATGGCGTCGACCTTGGAAATGTCACACTGGAGTCCTCCCCGGGCACTATAAATCCTAGAAAACGAAGAGAACCAATACAAAAGTTACATTTTTCTTCTGAAATAGTCAACCCTGCGGCCGTCAATCGGTCGAGGACAAGTCCTAGGACTCAAATATGAGTCTGAAAATCTGGTGCGATGCAAATCACGTCGTCAAGGTACACAAAGACATAGGGCTGCAAGTCCACTCCAACGACTTCATCAATAAGACGTTGCCAACACGCAGGAGCGTTAGTAAGGCCAAAAGGCATTCTTTTAAATTGAAATAAGCCGCGCCCGGGTACTGTAAAAGCAGTGAGTTCCCTGCATGACTCTTTTACACTCACCTGCCAATAGGCTGATCGTATATCCATGGAACTTATGTACTTTGCGTCCTTCAGACGGTCTAGAATCGAGGAAATATATGGTATCGGATAGGCGTCTTTCTTAGTAAATTTGTTCAAAAGGCGAAAATCTATACAGAACCTGTGCTTACAGACTGGCTTAGGCACCAGTAGGACCGGTGAGGACGACGCACTCTTGGAGGGCTCCACCACACCTAACTGTAACATTTTGTCTAGCTCCTCGTCAATTATCTTTTGCTTTAAAGGAGATATTGGGTAGTATTTTTGTTTCAGGGGCTTAATGCATTCCTGCAGAATAATCTCATGTTCATAAACTGTTGTAAACCCCAAACCGTCCTTCATTTTCAAGAATTTCTCCCGCAGAAGACTATTAAGGTGTTCCCGTTCCTCCGATGTAAGAACTTCGAGATCTTGAACCTTGCTGCCAGTACCACCAGAAGCAGTAGCACATTCAACTTGTTTTAAAAAATTTTGAAAAATCTGACGTCTATCATGACCGACCAGGTCGAGGGACTCCTCGCCATCTCCGAAATACCACTGATTCCTTTTTAAATCAGGTAAAATGTCCATACAAATGAAGAAATCCACGCCCAGAATCAACGCATGCGGAAAGTCAGGGACGACCATAACCGGTAAGACACGAACACGACCCATAAGACAAATCGGTACATCCACCACTCCTTCGATCTCAGCAGCTTGTCCATTCGCTACCACACATCTAGATCTACGACCTCTGTCCAGCTTTAGGCCTAGTTTACGAAGAACCTCCCAACCTGGACCACCAGCAATGGTCGAGCTAGCGCCTGAGTCCAACAATGCTAAGATTGGATGACCCAGTATGGTAACCTCTAAAGAAGGTCGTTTGTCGCCTGCTGCATGAGCCAAAGCATAGGCAAGAAAAGCCTGTTCCGGCCGAAGCTCGTCACCATGAATAGGGGAGGGACAAGGGTTCGCGGCGTTTCCCGAACAGTTAGGGCAATCGCGGATCGTAAATCCCTCTCTGGAGCAGCGAAAGCACTTCAATGACTTCCTTCTTTCAGGGCATTGGGGTCTACGATGACCGACCTTTCTACAGTGCCAGCAAGTGGGCTGTTCCTTATTTGTTTGTTCCTGTCGAGCAACCGAATTTTCCATCGAATTAATTGCGTGTATAGCGTTTTTATTGGTGGAACGCTTGTATACCAGATTTGGTTCCGTTAGACAAGAACTGGTGGGAGGGGGAACAAAAGATTCGGCTCTTTGAATCGTTTCCTCCACTTGACTTCCCAACTCAATCAGATGATCAATCGAGTCTACTTGATGAAACACCAAAGCCTTCTGCAACTGTGGCAAGAGGTTTCGACGAATGACCGCAAGTTGTTCCTGCATTGGAGGTGGATCTCTCAATTTTCGGAATAAATTCTGCATGCGAGTGACGTACAGGCCAACCCGTTCACCAGTTCCTTGAGTCCTTTTAGGGATCTCCTCTTTGAGTTTCGTTTCATGATCATATGGTAAAAAGGTTTTCCTCAGCCGATACTCAAAATCTTTCCAGTCTTTGAAGGTATACCATCTCTCTCTATACCAGTCCTGGGCATCGCCAGTCAAAAAATCATCCATAGCTCCAAGCAACTGTTCTCTGGACATGTTTCTAGACCTACACTTGGCCTCTAGATTATCTATAAAGGAGCTTAAACTGATATGACCATCGTATTTTGGGATGTTCCATTTTTCAAATCCACACACCTGTCCTGGCATCTGATAGGGATAGTTAACATGATTTCCTCCTGGGAACTGTTGATGACCTCTAGGCATCTCTGGTTGAGCCTGATGTCTCTGTGTTGACGTATATGATTGAGACCAATCGGGTTGTCTCCTTGAGAGTTCGGGGTCAAGATGAGCTTCGGCGATCCCTCTTGGCCAAGATATGTAGGGCGGTGCCTGATGAGTCATCTTCGGTCTACCACGACTCCGTTCCGTAGGCAGGGTCTTAATAATTGGTCCATCATACAGTGAGGACGTAGCCTCCCGAAAGGTAGATTGCAGGTCATCTCGAATTGTAGAAAATTGAGGGACATGAGGGCGAGTGAGCTGTTCAGGACGCATCGTGGAAGCTGCGGGACCCACAGGGCTATATGGAGTCGATCCAAACTGGTAGTGTGAAGGTAAGTTAAAACTCACTCTTCTTTCCACCATTGGTTCACCTCGAACACCATTTGATGCTTGTGGTAGGTTCTGAAGTCCTGAGTACTGAGTCAACTCAAGGGGAAGGTTCGTTGGCAGCCTCTGAGAAATTTCAGCAGGCTGAGGCAGCTCGAATACTCTAGGGCAATCACGAGGGTTGAGATCGGAAATCGCTATCCTTCGATCGTTCAAGGGAACATGCGTCTCTCCAAATCGCACCGGAAGTACGGGCAAGAAGGGGGTAGATCGGTTCAAGGGACCTGTGTGCTCATCTCGCACTTGTGGAACATCGCTCCGCAATGGTTGAGAGGGAATAGAATTTTGCACAGGGGGCTCTCGGCTATACCTTTCAGTCTGTGGCTCAACATTGGTGGTCTCGTGCTCCTCGAAATCGATGAGTGAGACGTGATCCCTGGGATCGAGAGTTGGCTGCACTGAGGGTTGCCCTGGGTTAGACTCCTGAGGTTCGAAGCTAGAAAGTGGTTCCGAGAGATTATTCAATAAATTTCCGAAAAAGTCGTTCGCACTGCCTTGGAGTCCTACGGTTGCAATATTAAAAACACCGTCAAGCGCTCGCAACAAGCCTTCGCACAATTCATGCAGACTTTCCTTCCTTCGGGCTTCATCACCACTATCGGGTCTAATCAGATTGATTCTACCTCTGAGATGGAATAGTCGGGATTGGATTCGTTGATGTTCATTATGGCGATTGGTTTTATCAAACTCTTGGATACTTTCACCCAAACCGCTAACTCCTTGATAGGGTCAAAACAAACTCTAGCCTTTGACTGTCCTGCACGTCAATACTGCTCTTAATTGCGCTCGCTTATCCTGAGCCGCGTGACTCTTTATCTTAACTCCTCTACTCTCCAACTCGTAGGTAATCTCGTCACTCAACAGTCGGTTGACCTCCATCTTACAAATTTGACACAATTAGGTAATAAGGGACAACAAAAAAAAATAACGCACGTAGGTGCACTTCAGTTCCTTGCTAGAAACACTACACTTAAACAAACAATACAACGACACTGTAAAATAAATTTGAGGGGTAAGACCTGAAACGGATCGGCCAGTGCCAAGAAACTTCAATGTATCACAGGGTTAGTATTCAAAACTAAACTTTTCAGTTACTTCCTGCTTTTCCCGTCAAGGGAATATCTTAAGAAAGTGTGAAGCGGGGCTTTTGTTTAAAAGAAGGAAAAAAAGAAACAAAAGTTCTTGACTTGAAGCAGAAGAAAAAAAATTGAAAATTGGGAAAAGTAACCAGGATTCTTCCTCTCTCTAGAACAAAAAAATGACCTGGGGTTTTGTTGAATTTAAAAAAAATGACCTGGGGGTTTATTAAAAAAATATATATTTAAAAAAAATGACCGGGGGGTTTATTGGAAAGAAAAAAAAAATTAATGACCTAAGGGTTTATTGGAAAAAAAATATCAAAAAAAATGACCTGGGGGTTTATAGAAGAAAAAAAAATATTTGAAAAAAAATGACCTGGGGATTTATTGAAGAGGAAAAAATATTTGAAAAAAAATTTGAAAAAAATGACCTGGGGGTTTATTGGAAAGAAAAAAAATTTAATGACCTGGGGGTTTATTGAAGAAGAAAAAAAATATTTAAAAAAATGACTTAAGGGTTTATTGGAAAGAACAAAAAAAAAATTAACGACCTAGGGTGAACAAGTTTCCCAACTTGTTTTTATTTTTGTAAATAATTATATTCTCTAATTTTCACTTAAAATTCGAGAAGCTATCTCTCTTAGTTTTTAAATATTTTTGGGTTACATTTTCTACGCTTACAAGCGTTTTTAGAATATTATTTTGATTTACTTTACGCTATATCTTTCCATATTTTAAATTTAAACTTCGCGCGCTTCTCCCAGCAATGAAGGATTTGAGATAAGCGGCTAAATTCGGCCTAGCAGACGAAAACGCCGATTGTCTGAGAGAACAACTCAACCACGCGCCACGTGCAACTAAAGTCACCGCACCGCTATTATTTTATATTAAAATTGTGGAAACTATTAATTTTACGCTTTAGTTTATTAGATATTAGTGTTTGGAACATTTTGAACTATAGAACAATGGAGAGTCTGGTACTTCGCGTATAATCGGGCTGGCCAGCCAAGTAGCTACGAAAGACATCTAATGGTAAGTCGTTTCTTGACAATTTTTCATTGCTACGCTATTTTTAGTAAATAAGTTTTTAGGCTCTTTTTTCCCTGTCGGAGCCCTGTGGAAAGATACAGTCCCTCTTAACTCCCACACGTTTTTCTCGAGCTATCTCGAGTGGTCCTTCGGTATATTTTATTTTCTACAGAAGGCCTGACCTCACCATAGGGGTTTATTGAAGAAAAAAAATATTTGAAAAAAAAATCACCTGGGGGTTTATTGAAGAAGAAAAAAAAATATTTAAAAAAAATGACTTGGGGTTTTGTTGAATAATAAAAAAAATTTAACAAAAATGAATTGGGGGTTTTGTTTAAGCTTAAAAAAAATTTAATGGCATGGAGTTTGTTAAAAAAAAATATAAAAAAAAAATTAAGAAAAATGACTTGGGGGTTTTGTTTAAAAACAAAAAAAAATAAAACAAAAAAATGAATTAAGGGTTTTATGGAATCAATAATAAATTTTAAAAAGTTGAGAGAAGAAAAATGACCTGGGGTTGAATTTTACAAAAGAAAATGACTTGGGTTTTTTTTTTAATTGAAAAGGAAGGAACAAAATATTTTTGAAAAACAACAACTTGGGACTTTTTGACTTGAAAAGACAAAAAATAATTGTAAAAAGATAGTGACCCGGGGCTTTTTAATTTTAAAAGGAAAGAAAAAACTGAGCTGAGCTTTGTAATTAAAAAGGAAAACAAAAATTTTTGTTTGAGAAAAAAAATGACATGGTCTTTTTATTTAAAAAAAAACCCTTTTAAAAAATTAAATAACCTGGGACTTTTTGAACTAAAAAAGACAACACCTGAAAAAAAATAAAAGAGAACACCTGAAAAAAAATTGACAGGAAACAAAAATAATTAAGTCCCGCAACGATTTAAAAAAAAAATCGCACTTGAGAATTAAGCTAGATTAAAACTTTGAACGAAGTGAAACACCCCCTATTCTTCCTCAAAAAAAAATTGTAAAGGAAACTGAGTTAATATCAGAAAACCTGGAAAAACCTACGGGACACTTGCCACCTAAAGCCACTAATAATTCCAAAATTGATGTTCTACACCGAGCAACACCAAAAAACCCAGCCACAATTTACGTGTTACTCAAAAAAAAAACCAAAATCCACGTTGGGTCGCCAGTGAAACACTAGTACTTTCAACCATGTGAGGGAGTACTAAGTATTTATAAAACAACAATCTCACTGCCCCTCAAAACAGGATCAGTGGATGTTCGGGTTCAATTCTCTTACTAGACTGCCTTTATGACTTGGTTTTCTATGTGGGGCAGCGGCGTAGCGTGCCCGAAAGGGCGGGGGGGGGGCGACAGCTAAAAAGGGCGCCTCTGAAAACTGATGAAAAATCTTGTGAAAAAAAAAACAAAAAGGTCAAAAGGGCGTCTCTCACAAATCTTGCGACCAAAAAAAAAAAGGTCATCATGTGTGAGGGGGCGGCCGATAAGTCACAAGGGCGCCTCTCACGAATCTTGCGACCAAAAAAAAAAAAAGGTCTTCATGTCGTTAGTTTCCTTGGCACCCACTCACTTGGCCGTTACCGGCCCGACTTAATAAAGCTGAGGGCGCTTCGGCCACCTATGGGGCGCCACTACCCTCGGGGCGGGGGGGGGCGACGAACCCCCCGCGCCCCCCCCACGCTACGCCGCTGATGTGGGGATGCGTAGTGAAACACCAACATTAGAGACAAAAAAGTTTAATTAATCATGAATTTGGATAAACTTACATCTGTTGGATCTTAACCTATTTTTAATTAGTTAGTTAAGGGTTAGTAACGTATGACCTAAGTTAGTTAAGTTTTTTTTATGTTGTTACACACAAGGTAGGTATTTAAAATAGAATCAGAATTGTCCCAAGTTTTCCTTTAAAATACTGATATCCGAGTTATTTCCTTATGTTTTTAGGTTAGGTTAGGATTATCTCTTTATGTTTCTCCCGATAGTTTATTCCATTTTTTAAGTTAATTTAGAATTCTGTTTCTATTAAAAAAAAAAGAAGAAAACTAAACTATTGTAAAGCTTTCATCAAGAGGTTATATCACAGAGAAAAAGAAGTATAATACCACTTTTTAGAATGTTAAGACCATGTTGGTGCGCCAGTGAAAGAGTTTCAGTACCAACTAAAAGGAACACGTTTGGGCGCCCGTGAAAAACATTCACTCCAACAAAAAAAGGGCCATGTGAGGGAGTATTAAGTATTGTTTTTATGTTTCTTTATGTTTTCTTTATTTTTCCCACTTAGCTGCTTCTATTAAACCAATGCTGAAATGGCAATCCATAGGCACTGGAGTATTCCACCGCTACCCAACCTTGGTCGCTCTACTCTGGTACTCGCCAACAGCTCCACAGTAACAGGAACTCGCTACAGGCAACAACCAGAAGAAGACCGAAAGACGCAGGCCAAGAAGAAGACCAAAGAAGAAGACCCTAAACAAAATAACATGGTTTTAGGCCAAGAACTGGACTACAACTTAAAAATAATTATAAACTCGTTGCAGCCAAAATTCATAGACATTTATTGTCCCGAAATGAGTACTACTCAATGTTGCAGCAGATACTCATGTAAGAGAACAAGTAATCTGAACTTAAAATTAACAGACACACATCTCACTGAAATAAGTACCACTTAGGTACCACTTAATATTGCAACAGGTACTTAATCTGCACTTTAAAATTAATCAGTACATGTTACATTAAAATAGTACAATTTAATCAGTATAAAATAATCTGTAACCCATTTTTAAATAAAAATGGGGACAATGCAGTAAGAGTTCCATCTCTATGCCAGTGATCTCTAAGCTCATAACGGGGCTCTTTAAACTTATAACACAAAAATATTTACAAAAAGACCACAATGTCTAGCAAGAAGTGTTACCTAACCTAAATGTAGACTCACCTCACGGGTAACGTTCAAGTCTGAAAACAATGGAGAAAATCCAATAAATGCCGGTGGGAAATGGTATAGGAAGCCAGAAAAATGGGGTAACAATGACCCAGAACCATTAAAACATTAAAAAAAAAATAAATTACCTTACGTAGACAGCATGGCTTGGGGTGACTTCAAATTAATTCCGCGAAGCGGGGCTCGTCTATAGTTTTTGTCAACCAAACACGGCTCCAGAACCAAACTATAGCCAAACTCTCTCATGTAAAAACCGCCAACGGCGTCTCTACGGACACGAAATAAGCCCTCAAAAGCTCGCCCCAAAACAGGCTTCCAAATTTTCTGACAGAGAAAAAAGACGTTCCGCTCCAAAAATTGACAGGGAAATTGACAGAGACGCGCCAGTGTTCCCAACTACAACGAACAACCTATGTTCCCTCTTCTCAGTCTCATGTCAGTCCAATCGGCCTCTCTTTCTATGGCGAGACGCAGCTTTCACTAAGGAAGGATAACGCAAAAGAATGGCCATTTATTTTCCGTTGGACAAGGACTTAACCTAGCGATTAAGCAGGTGCATACGGGGGTTAATCTGTCACCTGTTCTGTGTCATGGTCGATGTCAAATAAATGTCAAAACAAATATTTTTGGGACATAGGCCTAGGCCCCCCTTTTACCAAAATAGTGATAACTCGGTAAACAGTGCGACTCAAAAAAAAGCTAGTAGTCCAATCAAGCGGTCGTGTAACGTTCCAGTGAAGATGTTTTCAGTGTGCAGTGTCTCAGAGACATTTCTTACCACACCCCATCGCTTCACTCATAAATCAGAAGGCACAAGGGCAAGGCCCTATAAATACGACCATGAAAGATGTGAAACAACGACACTAGGGTCCGAGATGAAACACACGGCCCGACAGGAATATGATAGAAGACAGGAGACACAACTCTAAAGGTCGGAAAGTACCATAAACTGATCTTAAATTCGGCAAGGATTTATTCCCAACAGGCTCTATAATATTTTGAATATTATGACCCATCAGTAGTGTACCTACATAACTGAGCCAAATATAAGCTCACCCTGTCTCAGGACAATTACAGTGTGTCACACAATACCTGTAAAGCCAGAAAGTAGAAAGTAACATATTCCCTTTTGTCTTTTAGTTACAAAGGAGTACCAGGGTACGAATTAATTAAACCAGGCCTCGCAGTATCTTCATCAGCACTGCTTCAACATCCACCAAGGTACAATCCCAGTATTAGCTATCTATAAGACTATTGGTTTAATTTTGATTTGGATACATATGCCTTACTGTAAGTTTTAATCTTTAATATATAACAGTTGTTTCTTTACTCCGCAGATATTATTTACCAGCAGTAAAGATAAAGTAGAAAAGTAAAAATAGATGTCACACATTTATTTTATCAATCTGGTTATCTCTCTCCTAGATACAGAAAGGTGAAAGTAGTCGAACGGGGTGATTTGAGTAAAACAACAGTTACTTTATAATTTATTTGTACGGGAATTCTGGACCGTTACAAAATGTTATTTCTACCAAACTTATTTTCTATCAAGTGTTATTCTACCAAATGCATTTTCTATCAAACATTTTTTTACCAAATATATTTTCTACCAAATGTATTCTACTAAATGTTTTTCGACCAGATGTCAAAGCATTTCTAACCTAAGGTGACCACTCTTGACCTAAACTCAAAACATTTTATTACGCACATTTTGGCTTACTTACTTGGCTTTCTTCTGTTTCATTTTGTATAACGCTTTCCGTATTTGAGTAACTTTTATTGTGGTCTGCGAAAATTAGTAAAGAATCAGCCTACAATAAAATTATTTAAAAAAAAAAATTACGTTGGGGTTAAAAAGTGCTCTTTTTATTATATCACTTGTTTATAGTACTTACCTACCAAATTCAACTAGGTACAAAAAGACACTTTTATCCCGCGTTTTATTACGCTATTTTTTAAGCCTAAATTGCGAAATAGAACATTATATACCTAGGTACTAAAGTGACACTTTCTATCTCAAGGCAAAAAATGCGTAGTAGGAGCTTAGTGAGAGCTACAATTTGCCAAAGGATAAAAAGAGATATATACTATACTATTTTTTGCGCTTATATGGCCCCGTTTTATTAAAATTGTTTGCAAGAAAAACAGACTTAACTATAGTGGCCTAAATTTTATTTTTCGCACTTTAGGCATGAAAAGTAATAATAGGGATTAAAAGTGACATATAAAGAAATAAAAATAATAAATTTCTAATGAACAAGTTTCCCAACTTGTTTTTATTTTTGTAAATAATTATATTCTCTAATTTTCACTTAAAATTCGAGAAGCTATCTCTCTTAGTTTTTAAATATTTTTGGGTTACATTTTCTACGCTTACAAGCGTTTTTAGAATATTATTTTGATTTACTTTACGCTATATCTTTCCATATTTTAAATTAAAACTTCGCGCGCTTCTTCCAGCAATGAAGGATTTGAGATAAGCGGCTAAATTCGGCCTAGCAGACGAAAACGCCGATTGTCTGCGAGAACAACTCAACCACGCGCCACGTGCAAAGAAAGTCACCGCACCGCTATTATTTTATATTAAAATTGTGGAAACTATTAATTTTACGCTTTAGTTTATTAGATATTAGTGTTTGGAACATTTTGAACTATAGAACAATGGAGAGTCTGGTACTTCGCGTATAATCGGGCTGGCCAGCCAAGTAGCTACGAAAGACATCTAATGGTAAGTCGTTTCTTTGATAATTTTTCATTGCTACGCTATTTTTAGTAAATAAGTTTTTAGGCTCTTTTTTCCCTGTCGGAGCCCTGTGGAAAGATACAGTCCCTCTTAACTCCCACACGTTTTTCTCGAGCTATCTCGAGTGGTCCTTCGGTATATTTTATTTTCTACAGAAGGCCTGACCTCACCATTTGGTCCAGGTTCGAGCCCGATAACAGGACCCCGGGAAAAATTAAAGTCTAAATCGCATTTTGTTAAATATAAAATTTTTAATAAATACGCTGACCTTGCTCTTTTTGCTGTGCTCGCAGTAAAAATAACAAGTAAAAAAGTACCGAACGCGCATTGTTTTCGCGCATTTCCTACCTCTTTTTGGCTTGGCGTCGACTGCACGTAGGAAAAGTTTCCAACACAAAGATATTAAGAGGTAAATGAGACTTGTTTACATTTTTTATCGCCTATTCTCTTTTCTTTTTAAACGCTTTTAATTTTTAAATATTAAAAATTTCGGAAACTAATCGTTCACCTGTTTTAACGGAGTTTTTTAAAAACATTACAATGAGTACGCAACTTAAGAAGTTAGAAGCACTCCGTAATGTGCAACATAATCGCATTAATACTCTTCATAACTTAGCTAATGCTTGCCTAACGGATGATACAAAAAAACCGTGTTTACAGGTTCGACTTATCGACCTTGATGAAATGAAAGAATCATTTTTTATTTATCAAAATCAAATAATAGAGGCTTATTCGGCAAGTCCGGAGAGACTGGAAGAAGAAAATGAACGCCTCACTGAGTTTGACGACAGCTTCTATGATATTAAAAGAATTCAAAAACAACTATTTGAGGTGAAAATTGAAGCTCCTCAACCTCAAAACTTAACGCAAATTTCAAACTCTTCTGATCCAGACCGCTTTATGGCGTCTTTAATGCCCAGACTGCGCATTGTCGAATTTCATGGCGACATCACTAAGTTTCCAACCTTTCTAGATATGTACAATAGTTCTGTACACAATAATCCTAGTATTCCTACAAACGCTAAATTTAATTTGTTAAGGACCGCCTTTAAACGTAGTTAAACACTTACAAATAACCGACGCTAATTATATAATCGCTTACAATACGCTTCTAAAACGCTATCATAACCCCCGCTTATCGGCTCAAACTTATTGGCGCTCCGTGTATAATTTTCCCGCTCTCAAAGACGACAATCCAGAAACACTGCGCACGCTGCTTGATGTTTTTTCAGAAAACATTGAGGCTTTAAAAACTCTAAATTACGACACTGATCAATGGTGTTTTCCGCTCGCCAACATTTTACTAGATAAATTGCCTGAGGTACTACTTTCGCGCTTTGAACTAGCTAATTCTAGGTCTAATGAAATGCCCAAATATCAAGAAATTTATAATTTCCTTGAAAGTCAATGTAATTCGCTTTATTCGCTACAATCTAAAAATAGATTTAAAAATAATAAACAGTTTTATAAAAATAACGCCTCGCCTTATTATACAAAAACGCTCCTTGGTACGGAAAATACTCATTCTAAAGATAGATGCGCTTTTTGTGATTCTAACACACATTCAATATATTTATGTAACGCATTTAAAGGTAAATCTCCCTACGAACGCTATTCTTACGCTAAAAATAAAAAACTATGTTTAAATTGTTTAAGCTCAATACATTTAACAAATTCTTGTCAAAGTCTACGCTCATGTCGCTATTGCCCTGGTAATCAAAGACACCACTCATTAATTCATTTTGAGCGAAATTATAATTGCGCTAATTCTCAAAATCAAAATAGATCACATTTTGATGCTAACGTGAATTTCTCACAAAATCTCTCTAATATGTCTTCCAACGCATCTCCAAGTAGTTCACCACGTGGTTACTTGGCCAGTCAGCAAAGTTTTAGATCCCCGGCTACTGGGTGTCCGCTTCAAAATTACTCTACTCAAAATAATAACAATTTTACTTCGACGTCTTCTAATTCACAAGTACCAATCGCAACTCCTTCGGGTTCTAACCCCACGCATTGTGGTTTTATTTCTGCGCAATCGCAAGTTTTATTGTCAACTATCCTAGTAAAAATTCAAGATGTCCGCGGTAACTTTCAAACAGTTAGAGCCGTTTTAGACAGCGGTTCGCAGAACACTTTCTGTTCTCAAAAATTAGCGCAACAATTGGGCCTTCCCAGACAACCCTTATGTTCAAATATACAGGGGGTTGGAGGCAACTCTCTTACTTCTGATCTAGGATCGATTTTTATTAAAATTTGTAATTTTCAAAAACCAGATATTTTTGTGTCTACGCAAGCGATTATTTTGCAAAAGGTTTGTACTGATTTACCGTCAGTAAAAATAAATACAGAAAATTGGCATTTTATAAAAAATTTACCCTTAGCAGATCCCACTTTTTACAACCCTTCGCCTGTAAATTTACTAATTGGTATGGATCTCTTTCCACTAATTATACAGGGTGAAAAAATCGCTAGCGATGATCCAAATCATCCCATTGCTATGGGAACTATTTTCGGCTATATTTTGACGGGACAAATAAATCAACCCTTAATTTCTACCCCGCCAATTAATGCTCTTTTTTGTCAAAATGAAAATGACTCGCTTTCGCAATTAATTTCAAAATTTTGGGAAACCGACTGCGTCCCACAAAAAACTCATTTGAAACCAGAGGATGAAATTTGTGAAAATTATTTTAAACAGAGCGTGTCGCGTAATCAAGAAGGCCGGTATACTGTCTCCCTTCCCTTTCGCACATTTGAGAATCCACCGCAGTTTCCTACAATCAAACAAGTCGCGCTAAATCGTTTCTTATCTTTAGAAAAAAAACTGCTTCGCGATAAAAACTTGTATTGTGAATATTCTAAATTTATGAATGAATATTTGGAATTGGGTCATATGGACTATGACTCAGAAAAGGAAGACGATTCAGACAGCTATTTTATTCCACATTTCGCTGTTGTTAAAAATGAAGCTATCACTACTAAGACAAGGGTAGTTTTTAATGCGAGTATTACTGACCCTTTTACGCATATTTCGCTTAATCAAGTCTTATTATCGGGTCCAAAACTACAAAAAGATATTATTCAAATATTATTACATTTTCGCCTTAACCCTGTGACGCTCACCTGCGATATTCAAAAAATGTATCGTGGTATAAATATCAACCCTGATCATCAAAAATACCAAAAAATATTTTGGCGGTTTAACCCTAATGAAAAAGTTTCCGTTTTTAAACTACGAACTGTCACTTACGGAGTGAACTGTTCACCATATCTCGCTTTACGCACCCTTCAGCACTTAGCTGAGTCCGAATATGATAACTACCCTCACGCTGCTAAAGTTATACTTAACGATACCTATATTGATGACGTCACTACTTCATGTAAAACGGTTCAAGAGGCGTTAAATTTGCAGCATGAGCTTACGGAATTGTTAGGAAACGCTGGCTTGAAATTACACAAATGGTCTAGCAATCGCTCAGAAGTGATCTCTCATTTAGATCCCTCCTTAGTCAACCCCGCAGTTTTATCTCTCGATTCGGATGACGTCACTAAGGTCTTAGGCCTGTGCTGGCATCCTTCATACGACGAGTTTCGATTTAACATATTACCTAATCAGCAAAGCTGTACAAAAAGGACGCTTCTCTCTTTTTTAGCACGCTGCTATGACCCCCATGGTTATCTTACCCCAGTAACATTCACTTTAAAATATTTGATTCAACAAATTTGGTTACTTGGTATTTCCTGGGACGCCACGCCTACTTTAGAAATAGTTCGTCAGTGGACACTCTATCAATCTGAATTTCAAGTTTTAGAAAAATTTAGTTTACCCCGCCACATTGACATCACAAACGCCGAATCCATCGATCTCTGTGGTTTTTGTGATGCGAGTGAACGAGGGTACGCATGCGTAATATACTTACGTGTCTTACGAAACGCTAAATATCACATATATTTTGTTCTTGCGAAAAGTCGCATCACTCCACTTAAAAAATTTGTTAGTATTCCGAGAATAGAACTTCTAGCCGCTACTCTTTTATCTGAGGTCTTAAAATACACATATGATATCTTCATAAAAAGGTTCACAATAAATAATATTTACGCTTTTTCGGACGCAATGGTTGTTTTACACTGGATAAAATCCCATCCAAGTAAATGGAAAACTTTTGTCGCAAATCGTGTTAGTCTTATCCAAGATAATATTAATCCAGAATGTTGGTTATATACCCCCACATTTCTCAATAGTGCCGATGTAGCCAGCCGCGGCTGCTCGCCGAGTGAGCTTTTAAATCATCCCCTATGGTGGGCCGCCCCTAGTTTTTTACAAGAATCTTTCGATAAATGGCCAACAAAAACCCCGCAAGTCAAACTAAATGACAGTTTAGAGACTGAGGAACGAAAAAATGTTGCTCTGATTTCTTGTGACCGAACAACGGAAAATTTTTTAGATTCGCTTTTAAATAATAAATCCGATTTTTACGCTATTCAACTACTTTTAGCCCGCAGTTTACGATTCATAAATAATTGTAGACTATCCGCAGACGTCAGAAAAAAGACAAATATAGATTATATCGATCTCTTTAACGCTTTAAAATGTTTGGCTAAGCACGAACAACAAAAATACTTTTCTGAAGTAATTCTTAACCTTCAAAACCAGAAAAAATGCATAAAACCCATACAAAAATTGAATCCCTTTTTAGACCAGGATGGTCTTATAAGAGTTGGAGGACGCATTCAACAAGCCATGACTATTTCTTACGGACAAAAACATCCTCTTCTTTTACCCAAGGAAAGTAGACTTTCTTATATTTTTATTGAATATATGCACAAAAAATATTTGCATGTCGGAGTGCAAACAGTCCAATATCTCATTAGTCAAATTTTTTGGATTTTATCTGCCAAACGCTTAATTAAAACGGTTTTATCCAAATGTGTTCGTTGCTTTCGCGTCAAACCGCATTCTTATGAGCAAATCATGGGACAAATTCCGTCCTACCGCTTGATTCCACAAAAGCCTTTTACTTTTAGTGGAGTAGATTTTAGTGGTGCTATACCTATCACTCTCAGTAAACACAGAGGTGTAAAAACACAAAAAGCATATATCTGCCTTTTTATTTGTCTAAATACTAAAGCTTTACATCTCGAGTTAGTGTCAGATCTAACTTCGGACGCTTTTTTAGCTGCGCTACGTCGCTTTGTTGCCCGAAGAGGTTACATAAAAACTCTTTTTTCAGACAATGGCACAAATTTCGTTAAATCCAGCAAAGAATTGCTTGATCTTGCAAGAAATGCTTGCACGCAACAAGCTATCGCCTGGAATTTTATCCCTCCATCAGCTCCCCACTTCGGCGGTCTTTGGGAGTCAGGGATAAAATCAGTAAAAACTCACTTAATTCGTACCATTGGCTCGCAGATTCTGAGTTATGAGGAGTTGTACACGGTTCTTTGTCAAATTGAGGCGATTTTAAATTCTCGCCCCTTGACCCCGCAATCTACCGACTGTAACGATCTACAGGTTTTAACACCGGGACATTTTTTAACACATGGACCTTTAGTTTCTGTTCCTGATGAAGATTTTTCAAGTAAACCTGAGAATCGGTTATCGCGATGGAACTTGGTCCAACGAATACAAGCCGATTTTTGGCGTCGTTGGAGCCAAGAATTTTTACATACCCTTCAAGTACGAAATAAATGGTTGGAACCATGCGTCGAGCCAAAAATAGGTACCGTCGTTCTTATCAAAGACGAGTTATCACCGCCCCTTCAATGGTGGGTAGGTCGCATTATTGAAATTTTTAAAGGGCCTGATGGGCACGCTAGGGTGGCAAATGTTCGTACCGCGTCCGGTATCTTTAAACGACCTTTAGTCAAGCTTTGCCCCCTTCCAATTGATTCAGATTCACCTACCGAAAAATGATGCTCATTTTGGTGGGCCGAATGAACAAGTTTCCCAACTTGTTTTTATTTTTGTAAATAATTATATTCTCTAATTTTCACTTAAAATTCGAGAAGCTATCTCTCTTAGTTTTTAAATATTTTTGGGTTACATTTTCTACGCTTACAAGCGTTTTTAGAATATTATTTTGATTTACTTTACGCTATATCTTTCCATATTTTAAATTAAAACTTCGCGCGCTTCTTCCAGCAATGAAGGATTTGAGATAAGCGGCTAAATTCGGCCTAGCAGACGAAAACGCCGATTGTCTGCGAGAACAACTCAACCACGCGCCACGTGCAAAGAAAGTCACCGCACCGCTATTATTTTATATTAAAATTGTGGAAACTATTAATTTTACGCTTTAGTTTATTAGATATTAGTGTTTGGAACATTTTGAACTATAGAACAATGGAGAGTCTGGTACTTCGCGTATAATCGGGCTGGCCAGCCAAGTAGCTACGAAAGACATCTAATGGTAAGTCGTTTCTTTGATAATTTTTCATTGCTACGCTATTTTTAGTAAATAAGTTTTTAGGCTCTTTTTTCCCTGTCGGAGCCCTGTGGAAAGATACAGTCCCTCTTAACTCCCACACGTTTTTCTCGAGCTATCTCGAGTGGTCCTTCGGTATATTTTATTTTCTACAGAAGGCCTGACCTCACCATCTAATAAAAACGTGAAAATCAAGAACCTAAAAAATAGAGAAAACTCGGAAAAAAGTCAAAAAGTGCGAAAAATCGCATAAACCCTGTAATAAAATTGTTCTTTTTATTTTTAATCACGCGGCGAATTGTCCCCTCTATAGCTTGTCAAACTACAAACTTTTCGCCTCCGGGAAAAAAGTGGCACGTTTATCCCTTGATATAAACCTGTACTAATTTCTTGATTTTCGTGGACTAAAATTTTTATTCTCTGAAAAAAGAGACAAAAATGCGTTTCTAGTCCCTAAAATGAGGGTCAAAAATACGTTTTAATTCGCTGAGGTGCGGTTCGGTTCATTAAGTTTTCCAGACATAAGTAGTTATATATTCTGTCAAAAAACACCCCCTCTTCCCCGCATGTTGAGTGTTATCTCGGAATTTTTTCTGTCGACTTACTTTCCCTTATCTCGCCCGATGCAGGTATTCGGAAGGTAAAAATTTACAGATCTAAAAGTATCAAAACAAAAATCAGAAGATTTTAAATATATTACCTTTAATTATTATTAAATCTAAAAAAAATCTGAGTCTTCTACTGTCCTCTCCCCTGAACCGAACCGAACTCACCCCCCTTAAAAGCTAAAATTAGTTTCTTTAATGTCCCCACCATGATTTATCCCTATTTTATAAAAAAGTTGAAATATATTTGACTTTTTTTTTCCTCTTCGCATTAAGTCGAAGTCTCAATTTTTTGCCTTTTCTTCGTTCATCCATACTTACTACCAATGTTTACACGACTTTTATATAATCAAAGTTACTACCCATATGCACTCAATAAACGAATAAGTACACTTAGTTCAATTATTAGGGGCCAAAATAGGGGGGGTTACCCTACAAAAGGTCCGGTAGTTCTGAATTTTGGATATGTTGTTAAGCTCAGGAGGGTAGTTAAAAATCTGAGTTTTCGTCATCCCCACCCCTGTGCTCCCTCCGCCATCTTGAAAAAACCATTAAAAATTGGAACTTTTTTTAGTTTTTTGCCTTTAGTTTCGTTCCAGTACACTGAATCGCAAAAAGAGTTATATGAAATTTTTTAGAGGATATAATTATCTACAATTGGGTGGTACCACGGTTGTTCTGCGAGTAGTAGTAACAGAGCTAGATAATTTCCAAAAATGAATAAAATCACGTGCTTGAGCAAATTTTCAGATTTTTTCGACTTTAGACGGCATAAGCTCCGAAACTTCGTTCTAGGGTAAAAGTTCTAAGAACATGTCTTGTAGAGAATTTTATCAGCTACAAAATCCATTCTTTAAATTTATTTTTAAATATTGTAACGGAGTGGGAGTAACTTTTAACTTAAAGTAAGTAAGTTAGAAAATAATAATTTTTAAAAATTTAGTGCTTTAAACGGCACGTTTTTTATTGATTTTTATTTTTTCGTGTAAATTTAGTGACGTACAAAAAGGTAAGAGAGCTTAGGGGTCAAACACCTCCTTAAACTAACCACCTCTTCAAAAAACCCCCCCCAGACCCCTCAAAATCTAACATATTCAGGTTTTCTCAAATTTTCTCAAAAAATACGCTTTTAAGAGAAAAATGTGTAATATACTTTATTGTAGACAATGAAATTTCGTTTTGAAAAAGGTCTCGATGGGGGTCCACTATTTATAAACTCTTCAGCGGCGTCCGTTAATTGAAGTAATTTAAAAAAGTTAAAAAATATCCATGTCTTTCCATGATTTATTCGATTTTTTTTTAAACCAAGGTTTATAGAACAAAATGTGTTATACATTATTGTAGCGAATAAAATTTCCTTTAAAATGCTGTACAAGAAAGTCGGATTGGTTTCATGGTTATAAATTCAGAGGCGCCCGTAAATTTAACCAATTTTAAAAAACCACAAATTAAAATATTTTTGTTACAAATTTTATCAAATTTTTTTAAAAATAAGCCTAATTTTAAAAACTGCTATGATGCATTTTATTGACAGTAAAATTCTCTTTTCAACGGTGTATAACCACGGATCACCTTTTGTTAGGTGATCCGTGGTATAACTCGATGGGGTTTGACTTACAACGAACCCGCCAGCGACGTCCGTAAATGGGAGCCATTTAATTAATTTTTTAAAAAATTATGTTTTGCACAGGTTTTATTTGATTTTCTGAAAACCATACCGTTTATCAAAAAAATTGTTTATTACTTCATTGTAGATAATAAAATTTCCTTTTAAACGTTGTGTAATATGGTAAAAAATATTTCATATTTACCGCTCCAGTGGTGTGCTTAATTTAAAACAATTTTTTTTAAATCACACATTTTTTAAAATTGGTTTAATTTACGGGCGCCTGTGAAGTTATTACCATGAAACTAATCCGACTTTGTGTCACACCATTTAAAAGAAAATTTTATTATCTACAATAAAGTATAAAACAGATTTTTTGAAGAAGGGCTTGGTTTTTAAGAAAATCGATTAAAATATGTAACAGAATTAATTTTTTTAGTGATTTAAATTTTTTTTTTTAAATTAAGCACACCACTGGAGCGGTTAATATGAAATATTTTTTACCATGTTACACATCGTTTAAAAGGAAATTTTATTATCTACAACGAAGTAAAAAACAATTTTTTTGATAAAGGGCATGGTTTTCAGAAAATCATATAAAACCTGTGCAAAACATAATTTTTAAAAAAATTTATTAAATGGCCTCCATTTACGGACGTCGCTGGCGGGTTCGTTGTAAGTCAAACCCCATCAAGCTATACACTGTTAGAAAGATAATTTTACTCTCAATAAAGTGCATCATAGCATTTTTCTAAATTAGGCTTAGTTTTTGAAAAAAAATTAGATAAAACTTGTAACAAAAATATTTTAATTTGTGATTTTTTAAAATTGGTTAAATTTACGGGCGCGTCTGAATTTATAACCATGAAACCAATCCGACTTTCTTGTACAGCATTTTAAAGGAAATTTTATTTGCTACAATAATGTATAACACATTTTGTTTTATTACTTCAATTAACGGACGCCGCTGAAGAGTTTATAAATAGTTGACCCCCATCGAGTTGTACCTTTTTCAAAAGCAAATTTTATTGTCTACAATAAAGTATATTACACATTTTTCTCTTTGAAGCGTATTTTTTGAGAAAATTTGAGAAAACCTAAATATGTTAGATTTTGGGGAGTCTGGGGGGGTTTTTGAAGAGGTGGTTAGTTTAAGGAGGTGTTTGACCCCCTAAGCTCTCTTACCTCTTTGTACGTCACTAAATTTACACAAAAAAATAAAAATAAATAAAAAACGTGCCAGCCGTTTAAAGCACTAAATTTAAAAAAATTATTATTTTCTAACTTACTAACTTTAAGTTAAAAGTTACTCCCACTCCATTACAATATTTAAAAATACATTTTAAGAATGGCTTTTGTAGCTGATAAAATTCTCTACAAGATATGGTCTTAGAACTTTTACCCTAGAACAAAGTATTTCGGAGCTTATGCCGTCTAAAGTAGAAAAAAATCTGAAAATTTGCCCAAGCACGTGATTTTAGTCATTTTTAGAAATTATCTAGCTCCGTTACTACTGCTCGCAGAACAACCGCGGTACCACCCAGTTGTAGATAATTATATCCTCTAAAAAATTTCATATAACTCTTTTTGCGATTTAGTGTACTGGAACGAAGTTACAGGCAAAAAACTACAAAAAGTGCCAATTTTTTATGGTTTTTTTAGAATGGCGGAGGAAGCACAGGCGTGGGGGTGACGAAAACTCATTTGTAACTACCCTTTCGACCTTAATAACATATCCAAAATTCAGAACTACCGGACCTTTTGTAGGGTAAAACTCCTCTATTCATTGTACTAACTACAGGTATCGAACTAAACAGATCCGAGTGGACCGCTTCTCTGATGCCCGAAAATATAATATAAAATATAATATTGCCAGGTAAATGTAGGTAAGCATCGTCAAAGATAGCGCCGCGAGACGTGGCTGCAGTCTTTTGCGCTAGCCCGGGTGTAAGTTTATCGCAGCCCGGACCTGAGAACGTAAGGTGTTGGTGGCACTTGTAGGGAGGTTGAGGGGGCGGTAAACGCCGCCTCCTCGACACTTTTTTTTTACCTCGTCCCACACATATGCCCCGCAGGTGTTTCTCGAATGTCCGCTCTTGGGCGCCTTAACAAAGAAGAGGAGATTTTTGCTCGGTGCAACAAATTTAAAAATAAGGCATGCTTAAAATTAAAGCAATCCATAGTTAAGAAAGGGAATTTTAAAAGTCGGTGCGATGGGCCCTTAATATATTTTTTGAAACTACCAATAAATCTAAAGTCGAGAGATCCGTTTTATGAAATTTCATATGCAAAATAATTATCCTAAATAATAACAAGTAATAGTAAATATACATTAAGTACATTATACCGTGTCAGCAGGAATTTGATATTTTGCAGCGATTGTTTTAGAAGATAATGTTTTTGCAGAGGGCGAAGAAAGGTATAGGTCGTATACAGAAAAATTTGTAATACTATCCATGTAGGTACGTATTTATTACATCAATATTTTCTAATTTTTAAGGTCCGTTTTAATTACATACCTACCTATTAGCTTAGAAATGGCTCTGGAACGAAATAGTGATGTTCAAAATAGCGACGTACGAAATAGCGAGTAATGAAATAGCGACTATCAAAATAGCGATGTAATGAAAGAGCGACTATCAAAATAGCGATGTATCAAAATAGCGTTTGTAACAAAACAGCGACATATCAAAATAGCGATGTATCAAAATAGCGACAATCAAAATAGCGATATATCAAAATAGCGATAACCAAAATAGCGACTATCAAAATAGCGATGTATTAAAATAGCGATGTATCAAAATAGCGATGTATCAAAATAGCGATGTATCAAAATAGCGATGTATCAAAATGGCGATGTATCAAAATACCGAATGAACCAAACCGAATCCAATCAAACCAATCCAAACCGAAACGAACCGAAATGCGCTATTATTTCCTGCGGTATTTTGACTATACCAGCTTATTTTTTCAAAAAAAAACTTCCCTGATTCTTTTCCGGGATCCTAGAGGGTGTGAATCCGAACCGAACCGATCTGAACCGAATTCGGTTCGGTTGAACCGAATTCGGTCCCGTTCGGATTCATACTCTCTCGGATTCTGGAAAAGAAGTTTGTAGAGTTTTTTTTTAAATATGCTGGTTCGGTTTGGTTCAGTTGGGTTCGGTTCGGTTCGGTTCGGTTCGGTTCGGTTCGGTTCGGTTCGGTTCGGTTCGGTTCGGTTCGGTTCGGTTCGGTTCGGTTCGGTTCGGTTCGGTTCGGTTCGGTTCGGTTCAGTTCGATTCGGTTCGGTTCGGTTCGGTTCGGTTCGGTTCGGTTCGGTTCGATTCGGTTCGGTTCGGTTCGGTTCGGTTCGGTTCGGTTCGGTTCGGTTCGGTTCGGTTCGGTTCGGTTCGGTTCGGTTCGGTTCGGTTCGGTTCGGTTCGGTTCGGTTCGGTTCGGTTCGGTTCGGTTCGGTTCGGTTCGGTTCGGTTCGGTTCGGTTCGGTTCGGTTCGGTTCGGTTCGGTTCGGTTCGGTTCGGTTCGGTTCGGTTCGGTTCGGTTCGGTTCGGTTCGGTTCGGTTCGGTTCGGTTCGGTTCGGTTCGGTTCGGTTCGGTTCGGTTCGGTTCGGTTCGGTTCGGTTCGGTTCGGTTCGGTTCGGTTCGGTTCGGTTCGGTTCGGTTCGGTTCGGTTCGGTTCGGTTCGGTTCGGTTCGGTTCGGTTCGGTTCGGTTCGGTTCGGTTCGGTTCGGTTCGGTTCGGTTCGGTTCGGTTCGGTTCGGTTCGGTTCGGTTCGGTTCGGTTCGGTTCGGTTCGGTTCGGTTCGGTTCGGTTCGGTTCGGTTCGGTTCGGTTCGGTTCGGTTCGGTTCGGTTCGGTTCGGTTCGGTTCGGTTCGGTTCGGTTCGGTTCGGTTCGGTTCGGTTCGGTTCGGTTCGGTTCGGTTCGGTTCGGTTCGGTTCGGTTCGGTTCGGTTCGGTTCGGTTCGGTTCGGTTCGGTTCGGTTCGGTTCGGTTCGGTTCGGTTCGGTTCGGTTCGGTTCGGTTCGGTTCGGTTCGGTTCGGTTCGGTTCGGTTCGGTTCGGTTCGGTTCGGTTCGGTTCGGTTCGGTTCGGTTCGGTTCGGTTCGGTTCGGTTCGGTTCGGTTCGGTTCGGTTCGGTTCGGTTCGGTTCGGTTCGGTTCGGTTCGGTTCGGTTCGGTTCGGTTCGGTTCGGTTCGGTTCGGATTCACACCCTCTAGGATCCCGGGAAAGAAGTCAGGAAAGTTTTTTTTTGAAAAAAATTTCTTAGAAAGAAACCCTTTAGTCGAGCTATATGCCAAGAAATATCGCTATTTTGAAAGTCGCTATTTTGTTACATCGCTATTTTGATAGTCGCTATTTTGTTACATCGCTATTTTGATAGTCGCTATTTTGTTACATCGCTATTTTGATGGTCGCTATTTTGTTACATCGCTATTTTGTTACATGGCTATTTCGTTACAATCGCTATTTTGTTACATCGCTATTTTGATAGTCGCCCTTTCATTACATCGCTATTTTGATTGTCGCTATTTCGATACCGCCATTTTAATACTCGCTATTTTGTACATCGCTATTTCGTTCCAGAGCCCTTAGAAATACAGCCCAGTAGGTACTCAGAAAAACATGGCATTAACGTTGCATGTTGACATAAGTAGAAGTTACGTCAATGTAAAATAGGAATAGTATAATTATATTAACGATATAGGCCTTACACGTGAATGAAACATTATATAAACATACAGTGTAACGTTGATGCAACGTTCCTGAGCTTACTGGGAGGCCATTCCCATAAATCCATTAACACCATTTTTAATGCAATGATATGCTTTGCCAGTATTTGGGCAATTAAAGGCCCATCGCACCGACTATTTTTTCCATTTCTTAGCTTAAAGAATACCTTACTTCGTAAAATTTCGTTGCACCGAACTTAAAGGCAGACTTATTCCTTCCTTAGTGTTGTTAAAACTAAGTCAGCTTTTTTCGTGACTTTACTGTTCCTTAAGAGCTGCTTAAACATAAGATGCTGGTCACATAATGTTACCTGTCTGGCATAGCCATAGCAACTGACAATACCTACAAATGAGCAACGTGTTGTGATTAAATTGAATTTTGTATTTTTTAAGTAAATAAAGTAAAAAACATGTTTTTTTTAAATAAATAAAAATGATTTTGAAAAACTTTATTGCACAAGATAACGGCTATATTTTAGTTTTTTTGGCACAATGTTTTTGTGAAAAAATATACCTATATATCGATTACAAAAAGATTTCTAAGGAAGAAAAATAATTTAAACAAAGTTGAGTCTAATTTTTATCGTCCGATTTTTGAGTAAGCTGTTGTTCACAGCCTCGTGGGTACAACGGTAAGGGTAAGATATGACTGACGAGTGTAAGAAAACCCTTGCATTTAAATAAAACTGCACTGTATGAAGTAAAAAGGCGATTTTCCTTTCTGCCTTTACATTTTACCCTAATTTTATTATAATTTTTAATCCTTTGTTCGTACCCAGGGGTGTATGGGCCATATGGGAAAATGAAAAAAAACCCCGGTGAGCCGGTGCTTGTTGGGCTGGTGAATTATGTGCCGGAGCCATATGGGCCTCTGCCTTATTATCCAGGCGCGGATTTTTTCTCGGGCTGGATGGGGAACCGTAAACCAGCCCCAGAAAAAATACGAGACTGTACGAACAAGGCGACAAGGACACCCAAATTCCAAAAAATCGAGTAGCACCATCTCGATTTCATCATCTTCTATTCTTCCAAAAATTCAAGAACTTTTATTTTTGTAAATAAATTTTTAAAGGCGACTTGAAACTATTTTGGACGTACTGGGTGTTGTTGTTGTTTTTTTATAGTTTAAAAATTTTGTTGGTTGAAACAGCGGCGTTGCCTCATTGGGTCACAAGGTGGCCGCATCTTAACAAAGGAGAGGAGATTTTTGCTCGGTGCAACAAATTTAAAAATAAAGCATGCTTAAAATTAAAGCAATCCATAGTTAAGAAACGGAATTTTAAAAGTCGGTGCGATGGGCCCTATATCCTATATGATTTTAATTCTCTTAAAAAATTGAACAATGAGTTGGTGCTGCCCAAGTAGCATTTATTAGTCGTGGAAGATGTGAAAACCAACTGAACGTAGACGTTGTGTAAAAGGTTTGATTGGTTCTGTGATCGACAATGACGCACATCGATAAAACTACGATTTTCAACGTTTACTTAAGGTAATTTAAGCAACTGATCGCGCTTTTGAACCAAATATTGGAGGTATATTTTTGGTTAAGATAACTCAACGTTTTCTAGTCGTTGTGCCGCAGTCGAGTCGTGGGCTTGACTTAGTAGACCCATGTTGGTTTAAACTATTATCGGTTTGCGCAGAGGGCGCCATTGTTCAGCTTCTATGTAAACAAACATAAAAAAGCTAATTTCTTTATTTTCTTCAAATCAGGCCCCTGAACCTAACATGAAAATTAAAATCCACGAATTATATAATTTGAATCATTTTAGGGCAACTTAAGAAAAATTAATCTTGGTAAAAATATTCAGAATGCAGGTGTCCCCATTTCAGATGGCTAAATTAAGGTAACTGTTGAATGGTTTATTATTATCAGTTCCTTGAGACTAATCAGTAATGTCTGACAGTAACCTGTGGTGCGTACAGCGTGTCCCATTTTCGATGGGATTAAATGGGAAACTCGGTTATTATTAAAGATATCGATTTTCTGATTGCACCTTACCGTGCTCTTTTTTGGAGCCCTTAAAAATGGTGTAATCAGATTTTTGCTATACGCCGTGGTTTCGCTAATACAGGGAGTTTTTAAAAAAAATGCATTTTAATTAATTCCTTGTATCTCGCTTAGTTTGCAAGATATTTTTATTCTGTAAAAACCTTTCTATGGCAACTTTTTTAGAGCAAAATAATGATGTTGTCAATTTTTAAAAATATTGTTTAGTTTTTGAGATATGGTATTTATCATAAAAAAATTAAATACGGACCTGGATTTTTTTTATTACTACTTTGATTAGTTCCATGCTATTATTACCTTAAAATGATAAAACTTTAATATTTTTTTGATTTAAGGTTAAAAAAAGCTATTTAATATTTGAAAAAAAAATTATAGTCCGAACCTGGAAATTTCCAACGTAATTATAAATTAAAAATTGCAAGACACACTAGTTGAACGATTTTTAGTTTATCTGTTTTGAAATGATAATTAAAAGATTTATAAATAAAGTAAAAAACGTTTAAAAAGTTATAAAAATAATATCATACTAATTATTTGATAACCAAACAGCAGGTCGTGAAATTTACAAAACAAAAGCGTGGAATTGACATTGTCATTTTACTTGTCATTTTTGTAAATGGTTTACAATTATTTTAAACTGGCTAGAAATCGACCATATCCAGATTTTGAAAAATGTGATATGTTTGACTGCTTCATTCAAGCAACAAAATCCCAATATTTAAATGGCAGAAATATTTTTATGCAAAATGCGTTAAGAAAAATTACTCAACAATGTCTTACACATAATGGTAATCAGAAAGATTAGTTATTTTTTATAATTTGTTCTGTAAATTAACGTAAAACCATTTTAATATGCTAAGTATCAAAACAGTTAAACTAAAAATTGTTTAACTAGCAATTTTTAGTTTATATTTATGTTGGAAATATCCAGGTTCGGACTTATTTTTTTTTAAAATATTAAATATATTTTTTTTTACCTTAAAACAAATTTTTTTTAAATTTTTATTATTTTATGATAATACTAGCATGAAACCAATCGAAAAAGTAATAAAAAAAATCCAGGTATATCTATATATATATCATATCTCAAAAACTAAACAATATTTTTAAAAATTGACAACGTCATTATTTTCTTCTAAAAAAGTTGCCATAAAAATGTTTTACAGAATAAAAGTATCTCGCAAAATAAGCGAGATACAAGGGTTTATTAAAAATACAATTTTTTCAAAAACTCCCTGTATTAGCGAAACTACGGGGTATAGCAAAAATCTAATTACGCCATTTTTAAGGGCTCAAAAAAAGAGCACGGTAAGGTGCAATCAGAAAATCAATATCTTTAATAATAACCGAGTTTCCCATTTAATCCCATCGAAAATGGGACACGCTGTACATAAAAGTGTTGGTAGAAAAATAAATATCATGTCGTCATTACGACAGAACCCTCGCGATGTTTATCCGACCAAAAAATCATCCACCAAATTGGTTCAAAACGTTGGCAAGCAAATCACAGCGTTTAGCCAACGACTTATTGCTACTTGGGTTTCAATTGACGCAATCTAAAATCTGAAAATACCAAACAACCCGATATTACAGAAAACTAAAACCTCATCGATCTATTTCCAATATACAGTGTACTCCGGTTATAACGTTCCTGGGTTATAACGTAGTTTCGATTACGTACATATTTCATTGGTCCGGCCAAAATACTCTTCTTTTTTCACCGGATATTACGTACCTTTCATACGTTCTACTTCGGTTATAACGTACCATATTTTGACTAATTCCGTTATAATATTTCGGTTGTACGAGTTTGCGTTAAAACCGGAATATCACCGATGATTCCCCGAAAAATTCGGGGATGTTTCAGGAATCAATTCCGCGGTTTTTTTCATTCGAACGCGAGTTGGCAGGCCGTCAGTTTTTGTGTGTTTGTGGTTAAAATGATGAATTGCCGGCGCAAATCTATAAATGTAAAAGAAAAGATAGAAAGTATTAAACGTATTGAGAGAGGCATCAGTAAAGCGGAAGTTGGTAGGCAAAAGAACTTGTCAAAACAACCATTTTATTCCAAATAAAAAATGTACGTTCTAGAATAACTTTTTAATTGTGTTTTTTTATACGTACGTCCGCTTATAAAGTACACATTTCTGGTCCCTTGAGGGTGCGTTATAATTACTTTGTGGTTATAACCGGAGTACACTGTAGTAGCACAAAGTATACTATACTTTGTGGTAGTAGGAAGTAGCCGTAATATCATTACAAAAATTGGTAGTTGTCACAATTAGCAAAATTTTTAATTTTGTCATATAGCTTCGTGCAAAAGTTAAAGCAGGATGTGAACAAAACCACAACCCAACCAATGAAAAACACCGACATCCACAAATCGCTGTAATTACACTCGCGCAAATCGACAAAAAACTGACGAAAATGACAAATTACGCTCGTAAGCTTTTGTGTTCTTATAATAGAGTTTAATGATTATTATTAGTGCCTTTCATGCCCAAGTTAAAATTGTTTTTTCTTTATCGTGCTTTAAAGGATAAAGCATTATGGTCACGGCAAAAAACTAACTTTCTGTTCATACAATATAAGAGTCGATGGGTTAAACCTAACACCTAAGCTACACATTCTAGAGAAAAATACACATGGTAAGGAAATCATACTAATTTTTAATTATCCGGTACCATTCAATTAATTTAAAGAAAGTTTTAATATCTAATATATTTTTTTTTATTTAAATTATAATTAGCCTTTTTCACTTATTCAACAAACCGATCTTTAATATGCCCATAGTATGTTTTAAATATGCCTATAGGTTGATTATATGCCTATGCCCAAGAAAACTTCTAATAATACGTTAACTTATATTTAACTTAAAAATATAAGACAACAAAATATATTTGTGTTTTACTAAAACTAGACAAACAAATTAAACCGGGAAACGTTGTTTGATGGCTATCAAACAACGGGGAAACTAAAAAAAATACAAAACGTCTAAATATTATTATACAAATAAAATTTATAATATAAAATAACAAACACGTACATTAAAAATATGGATTGGTAAGCTGGTATGGGCATTTATAGCCTAAAACACAGTGGCGACCCTTGAGTTGTAAAGCTGGGGGCGCAAATGGCTTAATGGTGGGGGTAATGGATTACTGAGTTTGTAATATCCGTTTTCCTAACAATGCAATTCCAGTGCAAGGATTCATATGTTTTCTGGAAAATTCATGTTTTAAATTTTCTTAGCAAGATGGTGCAAATCTTTCACGCCCGTTCGTGTCCTATTACACACTCGCAAATCCAGTTTTTCTTATAGATGTCTCTAGAAAAATGAGACATGAATCTTCTGTTTTGTATCCTTTGACAAACTTCAGTTAGGTTTAGATCCGGTAAGGGCCTACCCAGTTCTGTAATTTTGATTTTATCTTTTAAAGAAAGACTGGAAAAATTGCTTTTAATAACATTATTGATGCAATTCATTATCAAGATTGATAATAAAAATTCGGGTGAATTATAATACAACTAGAAAATTAAAACAATATGAATAATAAAAATATTATCATGTATTAATCAGACTGGCCGCAAAATAACTGCCCCCTTCGCTACCTCCCCGTTTCCCTGGTAACGCGGGCCACGAGATGGCTTGCGGCCTGAGAAAGCCGAGCTACTACCGATTCATCGATTCGTACTTAATCGTATCGGCAGGCGAGGCGGTCAGAGCCAGTGTCGGAGCTGAACTTTTAGTCAGGATATTAGTCTATGGACAAATCAAGTTTCGTGTGCAAGACGTGCCAACTTTCTGCCGATAAGCTAAATTTGTTAAGGGCATCCCATATGTCAGGTTTTTACTTGTTGTCATTCTGGTAAATGCGTTTTTTGAAAGATATGGCGGATTCAAAATGGCGGATAGGCGTATCTTTAAAAAAATTGTAACTTTTTTATTTCTTATCAGATTTTTATGAAACAAAGTTTAAAATACTTGCTTTGTAATGCATTTAAAAATGTAGTGGTCAGCAAATATGTATTTTTTTTTGTATTTGTCAAATTTTTTTTTTAAAAAAAGGTAAAATTTTTTAATTTTTTTTATTTTATTTATAAAACTATTGGAGCTAGAAAAAAAAGTTTATATAAAAAAGATAGCTATTTTGATTATTTATTTAAATATGGTTCAAATGTTCCAATGCGTTAATTAGTTTTTAAGTTATTTCCAAATAACTGGAAAAAATAGGGGTCTTTGGGGTATATTTAAAAATTATGCTTTTAATGAAAACCATAAGAACTTTTTGAAAGTAACATAAATTTATTGTTTATTGTCATTGTGATAATCGCGCTTTTTTTTTAAATATGGCGGATTCAATATGGCGGAAAAGCATATTTAAAAACAAATTGTATCTTTTTTTTTACCCGATTTTAATACAACAAAGCTTAAATTACTTGATTAAATGTATTAAAAAAATGCTTTTTAAAAAATGTATTTTTTTTTATTCGAAAAAAAAATCGGCTGAAACAAGTGACAAAAATGATTTGATTTATTTTATTTTTTAATTGACCCCCATATACGGACGTCGCTGAAGGGTTTGTCATTAATTAAACCCCACTGACTTACACATTGTTAAAAAGAAAATTATTTCCTACAATAAAGTACAAAACACATTTTTGTCAGTTGAGCTTAGTTTCTGAGAAAATTGGAAAAAACTTGTAACAGAAATAATTTGTTTGGTGATTTGTAAAAATTGATTTAAGTTGCACAGGCCTGTGAAGTTTTAATCTGAAGATAAATCTTACATTATTTTACACGTTTAAAAGGAAATTTTATTGTTTACAATCGACTATAAGTCACAATTTTTGATAGAGAGCTTGGTTTTTAAGATAATCAGGTAAAACCTATGTGGTTTCTATAATTTTTTTATATTTTCTTATTAAACGGACGCCGTTGGAGAGTTTGTCATAAGCCTGACCCCACTGACTAATACATTGTTAATAGGGAAATTTTATTTTCTACAATAAACGGCGAAATAATTTTTTTTCCAAAAAGCTTAATTTTTGAGAAAATTGGATAAAACTTAGTGATAAATTGATAAATTTAGTGATTTTTCAAAATTGATTTTATGTACGGACGCCCCTAAATTATTATAGACAAAACTACCATTGCCTTATTATACATCGTTTAAAAGGCAATTTTATTGTCTATAACAAAGTTTGTATTATATTTTTTGATATGGAGCTCGGTTTTTAAGAAAATCGGGTGAAAACCTGTAATAAACATGTTTCTTTTTTAAATTTATTTACACTACCTCAATAAACGGACACCGCTGGAGAGTTTAAGGCTACAATAAAGATTAGTGCATATTTTTCCCTAGTTTAGTTTTTAAGAAAATTTTTAAAAAATCTAAAAATGTCAGGACTGGGGAGTCTGGGGGGTCTTGGGGAATTTTGCAGCTAAAATTTAAAAACCTAATATAAATTTATTTTTAGATCCATTTGTATGTCATTGTGTCTTTAGGGCGTCAACTTAGATACATTTTTAGAAATTCGAACACGACTATATAAGGAGGGGGAATAAAAAAAAATGGACCAATAACTTGCGCGGCAGGATTGCCTCAGCTAGGATCCATTGTAAAATTGCAGTCCTCATATTTTGCATACTCAACTATGTACCTCTAGCTCCTGTAAAAACTTTCGTCGATTGATATTCACTTTCAAAAATAACAATAACAATGTTGTTTGATAATGTCCATCAAACAACGATAACAATAATAATAAAAATCATCTGTTTTACTGGACGCCTCAGCTGCATAAAGCCGCGCGCCGCCTTATAGGCGTCCGCGTACGGTAATACACCTTCGGTAGCCGTTTTGGTGGCAACAAATGGTTTTTCTATTAAAACAAATATAAAATATACATCTATATAAGATTTGTATACACCAAATTAAAAAAAAATGTTCATTCTAAAACTTTTAT
Organism: Aspidapion aeneum; assembly: GCA_963576565.1. Lineage (NCBI taxonomy): Eukaryota > Metazoa > Arthropoda > Insecta > Coleoptera > Brentidae > Aspidapion > Aspidapion aeneum. The sequence goes on from OY755039.1 coordinate 102,791,140, forward strand.
TTAAACTTTTTTTTTTTAATTTTGCTTTGGTGTTATTAAAAATGTAGGTTAAACTTTACTAGCTATACAAAAAAAAATCAGTTATTTTATTTTTTCTAAAAAAACGAAATTTTTTTTTGAAAAATATAATAGTAAGTTATTTTATTGCGGGTATTTACTGATTCATTTGCCATTTTTTGCAACCCTCTACGACTATTTTTAAGAAAGATACATCGTTTTAAAAAGTATCGTGCAAAAAAAAGTGGCGGGGGCCATATCTTTAAAAAAATGCATTTACCAGAATGACAACAAGTCAAAACCTGATCTATGGAGTGCCCTTAACAAGCTTGGCTTATCGGCAAAAAGTTGGCACGACATGCACACGAAACCCCCTTTCAGGCCGATTTGTCCATAGACTATATGTGTCGAAGCGAAAGGAAAAATTCTAGAATAAGCAAATAAAAAATATTTTTTAATTTAGATTTATTTTTTTGTATTTTTGAGGAGAGGCATGACGCCCCTGCTACAACATAATCTTGAAAAAACAGAATAATATAAAGGAAAGTCGCCTAATTTTAGATAGTTGCCTAATTTTGGATACCGCATTATCTCAAAATCCATTCACAGTTTCCTTCAATTCAAACCACAAAACGAAGCGTCTCTAACAAAATAATTCTTTGTGAAGCGCATAGTTCGACTGTTCACCAATAGGTGGGCCATAGGCTTATGTGTTCAATTGTGAAAACGAGTTTTTTGTTGCTACACGTGTAAACCGTAATTAAAAGGTAAGTACTTAGACTAGAAAAGTGTTATTTCGCAAGGATGTACAAGAATAGTTGTAGAACAAGGCTATGTATTTGAAATACGAATTCCTCTCACGTACCTTTTGATATTAGTCACATAACCGAGAATATAAAAGTTGCCTAATTTTGGATACGAAGGATTCTGTACTGGAAATTTTTCAGATGTCCAGCGTGGAGAAACCTGGATACAGTGTTAACTTTGCTTCCGATGGGAAACGAATACTGTGCTAGTAGTGAGAAAACAAAAGCTTATGTGTGTGACTTTTGCTTTGAAAAATAGGTTTCAAATTTTGAATAGGGTATCCAATTTTAGGAACCCTATTTTTAAATTTGAAAAAGTGCTTTGTTTTACTTTGGTCGAATTTTTGTATTCTTTAGGGTTGAAATACATATTTTTTTTGAGCGTACCCTGTTTTTATTGACGGAACAATATATTTTAGGAACAGAAGATTAACAAAATATGTTTTCGTCACACAAAAAAAGTTAAAATAAAAAACTATCCAAAATTACGGAAACCTTCCTCTACATAGAAAACAATATTTACATGCAGTATGCCCACGGGCATTTTAACACAGGGCGTATTGTTATCATAGTGATAAATAAAATTATATTGTACAGATTACAATAACTTTTTGTATTTTAAGAAAAGTAACATAAGCTCTCTATTTTGATGCCGCTATGTAAAAAAAAAATTACGCAATCGCAGAGTGACAAAAACTTGTCTTTTTTTATTACGATTCGCTCTAAGATACAAAACAGGAACAAAGTTGACTGACGCCTGTCGATAGAAATGAACCGTAATTTTGTGTTCCAATTGTGGTAGTTTCGTAATTACGAGAGGGTGGGTATAATTTAAACATGAGCAAGGTACCTTATGATTTTTGCTGAATATTTATTTTTTTAAGCCAAACATTTTTAGCGATTTTAAAATATCTCTAATTGTCAACTCCTAGCTAAAGAAGATTTTAGCTCTGGGTTTTAAATAATAAAAGTGGATCAAGTGATAGGTACCTCGCTGGAAATATTTTTTAATTGCACAATATTGTTTAAAATTTTATAGATTTGTTTTTGAATGTTCCTACATAAATATGTAAAAACAGATTGATCAAATTTTAAAAAAAAATTATTTGTTAAGTTAAGAAATTTAAAAAATAAAATATCAAATCGTAACTGAATATATTTATGGTTTATTTATTAAGTCTTAATATGATATTTAATTAGGCACTGTCCTTAAATTACGTAACGCCCTAGGGGGGAGGGGGGGGGGGTTTGGCCTTGCGTTACACTCAATGTTTCTTAATGTGTTTTTTCTTGAAAATGCGTTACGAGGGGGGAGGGGGTCAAAAATCCTGAATTTTTGCGTTACGTAATTTAAGGACGTTCCCTTAAGGGGTTTTATTAAAGAGAGTAACATTCTAGTTTTACAGAGATTTCAAAATAAAGTATTAGGAAGCATTGTAAATGCACCTTGATACGTTCGAAATAGTTAACTTAATCGTGGCCTAAAAATCGAAACTGTAGTAGAGAATATAAAAAAGTACGCAAAAACCCATGAAGATAGACTCCATCGACATGTGAATATGGAAGCGATTGAGCTTCTAGGCAATACTATAGTTCAAAGACTAAAGAGGGTAAAGCCGTTTGAGTAAGTGAACTAAATGAAATATATAAAACAAAATACATGAACACAACACAATTATGCGTTACAGAGGAAGCAAAGCGGAGAGAACTGTTGAGTGAACCCTAAGTTTAAATCTAAGTTTTCTAGTAACTTAAGTTAAAACACAATTGCTAATTAGTCTTATTGATTGGATTGTAATTCAATAAACAAAATGAATTTGATGTAGGAAGTTTGGAGCAAATGTTCTTTTTTATTCATGTAGTCATGCTCTCTCAACAACAATACCCTGTTCGACTTCGCATTTTCTGTACCATTCTGTATATTTTTGTTTATAAAGAAAGAGTATTTTTAATTCTCTTGTCTGTATATTTTTTATGTTCTTTCCCAGAAGCCTAGCTGACGGGATTGACTGTCGTCTCTCACTCTAATATGGCGTTATTATTTTTTTTACCGAGGTTATTAGGTTATTACTGTGCGTTAACTAAACACACCGGTCTGTAATTTTTGTGAGAGCTAACCACAGAAGTGTAACGTAAGGATAATTTATCGGCCTACCTTTTGCTAATTGGTTATACAGAAATTGGTTTTTTTGTACATTGTTTCACATTTCCAAAACGACGATATTGTAGAGTATGATTTGGGTTAAATCAATCCCTAGATGCGAGTGTACCGTATGGATCTCGCATGTAAGGTTGATCCAATGAATAATCCAAATAAAATAAAAAGAACCAAATAATTAAATTAATTAACTTATAATTAATAAATAAAAAACTCTGTTAAATAACGGTTCATAAAATTATTAATTCTGGAAGTTAATAAAATAAAATCAAAAGCATTAAATTAATTGAAACCAAAAACAATTTAATTTAAATTAAATACAAAAAATAAAACATACCAGAGTAAAATTAATATTTTGAAAAAATAAAATAAAAATATTAAAATGATAATTTATCAAGAATTAACTTTCAAGTGAAGATAAGTTTAAGCTTGATAACCTCAAGACTTAAAACTGAACTACCGACTTGTCTCCTCAAAGTTACGGTTTTTATGCAAGGGAGGCTGGGACAAACTACCCTGGTGTGGAACCCATTATCCCCCCTTTGGAGAGCTTGGGGGAACCAAGTCAGTGACGTTTCTTATAATCCTGGCTAATTTACGACAATTATTTCATAGGTACTTTACTGTTTTTAAATTTTAGCTTTTTTAAGTTGAGTCCCAACTAAGCATCACAACAAATTTACAACAATTATTACACAGGTAATTTTTTTAAATTTTAGTATTTGCAATCCTTGTAATCGACGTTGAAGAAAGTGAAAACCACATAGTTTTAACAAGTTCCCAATGAAAGCATCAAACCATCAGTATAAATTCCATGCCAGAATGAGAATTTTCCCTCGGAGTAGTGGTTTCTGTTGTTGGTTTTACACGGAGATATCGTCAGCATTCACCTGATGATTAGCATGGATTACTATTCTTGCAGCTTGTTAGAAAGTGTACCAAACAAGGATTATTCATATGTTTCTAATCGACGTTGGAGAAAGTGGAAACCACATAGTCTCTTCAAGCAAGTTAAAAAAAAAACCTGAGTAGATTATGAGATTTGGGTTTTATGCGTGCTTTAAATTATATTTTTTGGTGTTGATTTTTTTAAATGATAGTATGTATATATGCCAAACACCCCAAAAGGGATAAAACGCCCAATATATTTTTGTTATAAAATCATAATTATTTTTGTTTGACGGTATAAAACAATTTTGGGTCTCGGATTTGCGGCTCTCTGGGTGTACGATGGATTTTTAGTATGATCAAGGAGCTTTCTCCCAAAATTTCTATGATTTGAAATTCATTAAATGGCTATTTAAATTATTTAAAAACTAAGCATTGCAGGATAGCCTACAGAAAATACCTAACCTCTGAATTTCTCCAGAGGTAGTCGTGGGCAAATCATATTGCCTTTTCTTTCTCCCATAACCAGTTTTACATATGAAATCGATTTTAGGAGCTCTCATTGCCTGTGTTACTTTGCCAGATATTTTTAATATTTTAGGTTAGGAACTACTTTAAATTTTGACAACAAATCAAATTAAATTTAACGTTTTTATAATTTTGGGATAGGAAAAACAAATACCAAACTAAAAACTACTAACCACACAAATATAGATGGGACAGTTACAAATCAAACTCTTCAAATAATTTATACTTAGGGTCACTAGATCTTGAAAGCCTGGTGACCCTGGAAGCCTGGCGTCTCCAGAGTTTTCGTGATGCAGTGACCCTATTCATACTATTTATGCACCGCCATCTATCGGGTAACTTGCGAGTTTTAAACTCTTTACTTTTAGTGTGATTTTAGTTTTATTTTCAAATTACCAAATCGTCCACTTGGCACAAAATCATAAAAAACGTTAAATAAATGTTGAAAAAATTTTTATCTAGGACAAATTTGTGTTCAAATTAAGTCAACTTTTGAAAGTGAAAAAACATGTTGAAAATCCCAACTAAAATTTCATGTAAAAGCATTACCAAATATATATATTTATTAATAACGTTAGGAAACCAACATTTAAATAACCATAATTTTATTAACATATCATCAATATATGATTATTTTTATAATTTTTTTCCTACATCTGATTTCTAACGTTGATTTTAAATATATTTGAAGCTAATAACTGTTTTGTTTTTTAAGATTTAAAAAAATAAAACTACCGAACTACCAGAAGCACGGTGGATAGAATAGACCGGTGTTCGGATCTTATATATATATATATATATATATATATATATGTCGAATTTTTTACGTCACTGGTGGTCCAGCTGACTTTTGTAAACAAATGTTAGATATGATATGAACAACGGAACTACTAATATTTTTTGAATTTTTTGAAAACTAAGGCAATTTTGCTACTGTTTTCTGGTACATCCTTATAAAATATAATTTTCTAGAATTATTGTCGTTATTTTTTTTTAGCCCGCTTTATTTTTTATTACACAGAACGTAAACTACAAGTCAAACTGAATGTGATCGTTTAGTATCAAAACTGAACCGAGGACTTGGGAAGTAAACAAAGATGTTGGTCAGCGGATTATTTTTGAAGCTGAAACGATTACATTATTTTCTTCAAATTGAAATTTTTTTGTCAAGAGAAATGAAGCGGGCCAAAAAAAAATAACGACTGGTATGTCTGAAAAATATTATTTTATAAGAATATACTAAAAAATAGTAGGAAAATTGCCTTAGTTTTTAAAAAATTCAATAAATATTAGTTGGTCATATCATATCTAACTTTTGTTTACAAAAATCAGCTGGACCACCAGTGTCGTGAAAATTCGACATATATTTATAAGATCCGAACACCGGTCTATTCTATCCATCGTGTACCAGAAGTGCATGGCCGTCGCCATTTTTAGTTGCGTTTCGCCGCGAGTTGATACGAGTCAGTAAGAGACACGATTTTTGTTGTTTTAGTTAAAAAATTTGCCGGTTGTAAAAAAAAAACTTCGCAAATTAAAACCACAAATATTAGTAATGAGAGTAAATACATATTTGGGTCGGAATATACTCCAGTTGTGTGGGAAAGATGGTATAGTTAAATAACAACAAATAAGTATGCAGTGATTTAAATGAAGCGCCACAAAATAAGGTAAGAAAAGAAAACTGAAGTAAAAAAAATGATTTTGTATGTATTATCGCATACCAACATATGGGTAATCAGACAGGAAATGTGAAAATTCGCCACGGCCTGTTAGCCGCTGGACCTTTAGCCGCGTATTCATTTAAGGTAGAATTCGTGGAGAGGCCAAACGAATGCCCCGTTTGCATTCATGCTCAAGTGAATACGCGCATTGTGGCGAACGCGCCTTTATTGGCGCGTATTCACTTGAGGCATAAATCTAATGCCTCGCTACGAGGCAGATCGAGCATACGCATATGTACGTGCTTTAAAGGCATGGCTCATAGCCACACGGATGGACGCGCGTGGGAACTTCAAACGAGCATTCAGTTGAATATTCTTTGCCTCGAGGCGAGTATTCACTTGAGCATGAATGCGAACAAGACATTGGTTTGGCGTCGCAGTGAGGCACTTACTACAAAATTATTGTTTACATACAGTTTTACATTTAATTTTTAGAAACTACGGAGCCAAATTTCCTTTACTGCTCAGCATTTCCAAAATAGAAGAAATTTATTTACGTTATATAAATTGCTAAAATTTAAATATTACAAATAATCAAACTTTTTTATCTCAAACAGAAGCCCAAGAAAATGCAACATAATGCTTATTAATATTAGATCTTTACGTTTTAAAATCGACGAATTAATATTATTTTTAGACGAATCAAACTTTCCTAAAATATTAGTCTTAGTTGAGCATTGGTTAGAAAACGACGAGCCAGTTTATATTCCTGATTACGTGTTGCTTTCTATATTGTCAAGAAAAAGATCCCATAACAGGAGCACCCATGGTGGAACCTGTATTTTTATATATGAAGATTTTTTATCAACTTTTAATTTTATAAAAATAAGTAGATTTGACCACTTGCTTGAAGAAAAAGTATGCGAGTTTTCCATTGTTTATTAATCTAATCTAAATTTGTATGTTTTAGGCTTTTACAGATCTCCAAAAGCAGATGTAAAACCATTTTTTGAAAAGGTTGAACAAATTCTATTTAGTATTTCCGCGAACGCAAATGCTATATTAACAGGCGACCTAAATATAAATTTTTTAAATCAGAAGTGTCGGGACGTGGCTTATTTAAGAGAATTATTAAAATCTAATAATTTAACTATGCACGTAAGTCAACCTACTAGAGTTACAACAACATCATCAACTACTATTGACTACGTGTGCACATCTTTTAAAGAATCAGAAAGACAATGCTCGCCGATTCATGCTGGGCTTTCTGATCATGAAGCGGTCTATTGTTCCTTTCCAATAAAAGGTATAGGTTCTAAAAAATCGACGAAAAGAGGTAGATTACTTAATAAAAAAAATATTAGAAAGTTTACGCTGCTGCGCAGCCAAACTGATTGGAGTAAAACTTTAGCTAGCAGTGATCCACTAGAAGACTTTCAGTTGCTTATTAGCAAAATGTTTGAAATATCCTTTCCATTGGTGAAACTGAAGGAAAAAAAAGGACTCCTTGGTATATCAAAGGTCTAAGAAAATCAGCGATTAACTTGTAATCACTGCACTATATAAAAAAATTTGTCCCTCTAAACAGTGCTTTTTTAACATATTTTGCCCTTTACAGAAAAATTTACAAAAAAACATTGATTACAGCAAAGAGACAGTACTTTAAAAATATAATTCAACAATCGTTAAACCAATCAAAAGAAACGTGGAGGTTAGTTAATAAATTTAGAGGTAATAATACAACTAATATTACGTCAAGCCTAAAACCCCATGAACTTAATTCATTTTATTGCAACATAGGTAAAAGTATTTCAAACAAAATTACTTCTTGTGAAGATCCTCTTAATTATTTAAGTCATATTTCCGTCGGAGATTCATTTTGGCTAGCTCCTTCGTCCGTTGATGAACTTGAATGCATCCTTAGAAAGTTAAAGAATAAACGATCCACCGGTTGGGATAAAATTTTTCTAAAAATATTTGAGGCACTTCCTGAGAGTGATTTGCTTTGTATGGCCGCTAAAGCTTTAATCATTCCACTTCCAAAAGGGGGAGATCAGAACATTCCTTCTAACTTTAGGTCAATCGCACTACTTCCAACCCTTTCCAAAATTGTCGAAAAACTTGTACAGGGTAGACTAACATCATTTCTCATGAAGCACGATCTTTTAAGCGCCAGTCAATTCGGATTTCAAGCAAAGAAAAATACCGGTGATGCTATTTTTAACTTTTTAAATCATCTTTACCTTAGACTTAATTCTAGTGACAAAGCGGCAGCTGTTTTTTGCGATCTTACTAAGGCTTTTGACTGTGTCGACCATCAAATTTTACTAAAAAACTGGAAGTTTACGGGGTTAAAGGTTTGGCACTTAAGTGGTTTCATTCATATTTGGTGGGAAGGTCCCAGAGCGTAGTGTTTAATTATGAAAGCTCTATGTTTGAAGATATAGATATCGGTGTGCCGGTCCCCTTTTGTTCTTGATTTTTGTCAATGATATCTCGCATCTTCCGATAAGGGGCAAGATAACGTTGTTTGCTGATGATTACACAGTTGCTTGGAGTGATCCTAATGAAGAAATATTATCCATTATGGTACAGGAAGATGTGCACATAATTTAACATCTCAAATTCTAATATTAATAAGTTTTTAGGAATAATTTTAGATAATATGAACATATAAGCGCTTTTAATAGCAAAATTACTTCTAGCTGTTTTGCATTAAGAGTGATCTCCGACAACTTAGGGTTTGAGATTGCAAAAAGTTCTTACTTCTCTTTGGTTCAGTCACATTTATCGTATGGTATCTGCTTTTGGGGATGCTGTAGCGATAACTTATTTAGATCTGTATTTGTGTTGCAGAAAAGGGCACTCAGAAACGTATGCAGGGTCAAAAAGAGGGTTTCATACAAGCCATTATTTTCTAAACATAAAATTTTAACATTGTGCTGTATATTCATATTGGAAACAGTTTGTCTTGTTTTTAGAAAATACACACATGAAACAAACTTAAACAGCAGATACAGTGTTCGTCGGCCGCATATATTGCCATTACCGATCCCACACTCTACATTAATTAAAAACTCTTTTGTCTATAATGGTAGAAAACTATATAATCACTTACCCCTAGAAATAAGAAAAATTGATTGTTACAAAAAATTTAGGTTCAAGACAAAGGAGTTTTTAATTTCAAAAGCATTTTATTCCCTTGACGAGTATTTTGGTATCTAAATATGTATACTTGTGTGTAATTAAGTGTTATTTTCCTGACGAGTATTGTAATTGTTTAATATATATATACATATATATATGCTTGTGTGTTATTGAGTGTTGACCTAATTCAAATAAATACGTGACTTTTTATATTTTATATTTTTAGAACTTTATATTTTAGATATATGTTTTTGTATTTTATTAATTTAATTGTTACTATGTATTTATTTTGTTTTATTTTCAGTTCTCTTATTTTTAGGTGTAAAAAATCACTATTAGATAAGCATGGCTTTGTTAATGTCTACTGTAGTATTCGTAACAATAAAGCTACTTTTGAATTTAAATTTGAATTTATCTTTAAAGATATTTGAAAAAATATATTTTTTCAGTGTTAAAAAAACACTTACTTTTCAATGTACGAAAAACATTTCAGTATTTTTTTAACGTTCAAGAAAAGAAATGAAAGAACGTCAGAAAACGGGTTATTAAGCTTCTTTTTCACTATGAATATGACGTTAGAACTAACATCCAACTTAACGTTATGCTTTAAAATTAACATTAATTTGACGTTATTAAAATGTTTTTGTATTTAGTGGGCAACTAATACAGTTTTATTATTTATTTATTTACACACCTCTGGAAAATATTAAAACTGTCAAAAATATAGTTGACCTTATTTAGCGCACACGCTAAGTTTTCGTAAATTCTCTAATATTCAAAAAACACACATATATATGCCCGCGCATGGGGGTACACTTCAAGCGCACGCGTGCGAGATCAAGCGAGAACGAATTAAATGGCGTAAGAAATCAGATCGCTTTTCTCCAAACTATCAAATTTTACCAATAAACTTTTCTCCGATTTGTGACATATTTATCAAAAACTGATTCTTCCAAGTGTGGTAGTTGTAGTGGTAGCCAAGAAGAAGATCTGGGGCCCCAGTGAAGACTACAATTCGGCGTTTCTACGGTGAGTACCCCTTATTAATACATTTGTGTGTACCGGCAATATAACCTATGGATAAATTATTAAACACGCGACCAAAATTCATTTAAATTGTATTGTACACTGCTTTCTTCGGCAAGCTTTGTACAGTCCTCTTGCGCTATCGGAATTATCTCTTTTTTCATAGGCAGTGTGGTAACAACCTTTTTGTACAATACAATATGTCCTTCCAAATATTGGGTTAGGTACTGTGAAATATTTTCACAGCACCACTTCAAATTTTGATAGAATACCAATTGTTTTTTTTTCTGTTTCATAACAACTGTCAAGGAGAGTTGCCTCTGGTGTAGTAATAGTGGTAGTAGTAGTGGTTTTCGCAAACTCCGATTTGTCCGTACACCATTTACTAAACTGATGCACCTTTAGGATACAAGTTTTCTCAAAGAGGACTTACTTTTGCCTGGCACCTCTTTGTCGAGGGCAGGGATCTTGGTCCTGCTACATGTTAGATTTGCATCTATCTAGCATCGCTATCGTCCCAGCAGAACTTGATTGGCGGCACGACGATGAGACTTTTTTTTGCTTTTTCATCGTTGTTCAAGGCGCGAAACGGACACCTTTTCCTTGTGAAGCCAACGACCATACCACGGCTCTACCCTGTCGCATACACCTCTGGGGCTCTATTCTCGTACTTGAACGATGTGATTATTTCCATCACATCCTTTGGCCAATAGTGGTCGTGTCTTGTGCGAAATTACTTGTCTCGACCAATGGCATAGTCGCACGCTTTTCACAGTTAGTGAATTTTACGCGTTTATAGCAAAAGCTATTCTCCTGCCCCGACCGACTGAACGATTCTCCGTCGGATCGTAGAAGAAGCTTGCGCAATAGAGGTCTCTTCGCATAGCACGTGACAGTTGGGAGATTATTTAAAGCTAGCTATACCAGTGTACGAGAATAACTATCGTGGCTAGCTATTCTCGCACTGGAACGAGGTGGTAGTTTCCACCACATGCTGTTTCCAATGCCAAGCTTTAAATTAGCTCCGAGCAGTCACGTGCTATGCGAAAAGACCTCCATTGCGCAAGCTTCTCCTACGATCCGACAATATTCAGTCGGTACGGGGCAGGAGAACAGATTTCACTTTAAATGCGTAAATTCACTAATTTTGAAGGGCGGGCGACTATGCCATTGGTCGAGACAAATCATTTCGCACAACCGGTGAGCGCTCGGAGTTTGCTATTGGCCAAAGCCTGTGATGTGGATGGTCACATCCTTTAAGACCCTGATGTAAAAGGGGCTCTAGAATAGATAAAAATACAGAAATTTATAAAAGATGCTGAGAAGATTTTGATATCATTAGACGTATAGAATTATGCGGTACTAAAATTTTTCGTTTCCATGTCAAGCACACATCTCGCTAAAGTCACACGGAAATGTAGCAAATAGCATACGTTACATAAAATCACAGGCCAGACTTATTTTTATGAAACACATTTTTGTAGTCCAGAAGCCAACTATGCCAAGTCCAAAAATCTAGTTTTGAGAAAAACGGCTTTAAATATTTTTGTAACTATTTTATTGCAGGTAGTTGATAGCCAACCTTTTTTAAAGGATTTGGCATAGAGTGGTGAGAAACCAATCAAAAGTGTGCCAGAATAGACCCAGTAGTGGTCGTAATGGAAGGGATGCAAGGCACCCCCACACCATTACAGGTAGTTAAGGGAGATTGGTATAATATCGCACATTTTTATCAAAACGCTCAAATATTTTTAAAAGTGGAGTTAAAAAACTATCAATAATGCATAACTTGTACTTAAATATAAATTTAGAGAATAAAATACAAATATGTTAAAAAACACGAAATTAAAAGTAAAATAATAAGTATGCTAGTTTATATAACAAGTTGAATAAAATGGCATGCCTCTCTACACTTAATTGGAAAACTTGAATTTTACTTCAAAAAGTGGTTGCCAAACCAACGAATTTGTTCACTGTTTTCACTCAAGTCAGTAAACTAGCGAATTATCAAACGAAATTCGCCTTTAGTGTGAACGTCTTAAAAACTATATCTTATTGTTCGTGGCGAATACCTAAAAGTCTCTTATCTTAAATGGCTTTAAACTTCAGTTTTATTATTTATCCGATTTAGTTTATATTTTCTGGTTTTATAAAAAATATAAACTACTGGAATAATTTTTAATGTCTCCATATGCTCGCGACTATACGCGTAACATTAAGGAAGCAATTGTTTATTCCGCTTCAATGTAAACGCATACCGTGTAAACGAACGAACTTTCTGCAAGCACAAACGAACAAATTCGTTCGGTCGTGCTCGTTCTACAGAAAAAAAGGAATAAAAAGCAAAAAGCATATCACTCACTAAGTAAAGTTATGATCTACGCGGGTTACAAGTATGAAATAGGATAAAATGGTGCAATGTGCCTTTTTAAACCAATGTGCGGTGTGTCATTTTAAACCAAAATGCATAGATTTATTATTTTTTAAATATTTAAAAACAAAAACTTTTTCTTCAACTTAAATGCAACAAAAAATTTGAAGTAAAAAATGTTACTAATACTTGGTTTGGTTCGATAAACTTTTTTATGTCGCCACACTAAAAAGGTGCACTTAATTAAAAATATAAGGGTTGTGTCCCTTTTTCTTACATTAGGACTTTTTTAAATTTAAAGTAGTAATTTTAATTTGCATTTTTAAGTTTTGAACTTGATAGAGTCTAAAAATGTAACTGTTTTTTTTGTGACTTGTGATAGTTGTGCATACAAATTAATGATAATTTAATAAATATTCTCTAATAAGAGAAGAAAGTGACAAATTTCACACAAACGTGAGTGTTGTGAACGAGGCCTAGTCCGCGCAGGTTTAAAGTGTTCCATATTTTTTTTATCTATATGGTCCTTACCCGACCTAACCTCCTATAATGAATAAGAGAAAACAATGATGCAACGTTCGCGAGACGTTCGGTCAAGGATGAAACCTTGGCGCTCTTCCTCACCTTAAGTAAATCGTTTGAGGCAGATGACCTCCTAAATATGAGGAGGTCGGATATCCGGGTCTTTAAACGAGTAACAATATTTTACTCCTACTAATCCCCAAGACGAAACTTTGTCCCAGTGATTGCTGTCGAATCATTAGCCAAGGGAAGGCTTTTCTATCGCGTTGGCTATGCATAGCAGCCGCGAGAAAATTTCTCAAAATCTCTCGACCTAATTCGGAAAATGGATCGGCAGAGTGTGTCACTAAAAAGTGTTGCTGGTTTCCTCGGCAGGTCCAGACTTTAGAAATCAATAATAATCCGGTTTGGAGAAATACGACTCGGATACCGGGTGATTTTAAAACTAAGTTAAAAGAAATTTAATAGATTTTTATTCTTACTCGTTCAACTCTATCAGCATTCTTAATTTAATTTGTTGACAGCTCTATTTCTCTCTTTATTAAATTTTTGTTTTCTAATGCACCAAATATTCTAGAACAGTACGCGCCGATACACACACGCGTTTTTCTGCCGTGCGGTGTCGCAGCGGTAGAGGAAAGTCGCCTAATATGGGGAGGTTTTTTTCAAAAATAGTAAAAAAATAGCATGATATGTTCAAAATTGGAAAAATCTTGTAGTGTTTTGCACCAGGACAGACGATATATGTACAAAACCACTCAAATTTTATTAAATTGGGATAGTTATCCTATTTTGTAAAAAAAACTGAATCTCCCCAAATTAGGAACCTGTGGGCGCCTAAATTTGAAAAGTCGAATTTTTGTATACATTCACCTTTGCAGAAGCAATTTATGGATTCAATGGGATGAAAAGTGTATTTAAAAAAGAATGGATTTTATTTTTAAGAAAATAACTTTAAAATCTGCTAAGATGCATTTATTAAGAAACAATTTTCTTATAAAAAACAAATTGATCCATGACGGATGTCAGACCTTCCTAGCTAGCCTATTAGCTCACAAGCCATGATATATCAGCCTTGAAAACAATTTTTTGTAGATATCTCAGAAACTAAAGCTCCTACGAAGTTTTTGGTTACAACACAAATTATTAAACAAAATGCAATAATTTATTAATTGTCAAAAACTTTCATTAGCATTAATGGATTTTGACCAAAATCTAATCAGCTCGTTAGAGTGTTGAACACTATTTAACCTAAAAAGTTTATAAAAATCGATTGAGCGATTTAGGAGCTATCGTGTTACGGACAGACACACAGACACACATACACAGACAGACATCATGACGATATTGCGAGATAGGTCAAAATACACCCAAATAACACATTTTCGGCGTTATTTAAAAAAAAATGTTGTCGTCGAAAATAATACCTTCTCTAGCCATTGCTGCGCGGGCTAGGAAGGTAAAAATGAATTCAAAAGTCACGATAAATGGTCATTTAAACATAGCTACGGCCTTAGGACCAAGATCCCCGCATAGTGTGTGAGTCCACTTGAAGCACACAGTGCAGCGAACCCAGTCTTCACCTTCGTGGTCATCTGAAAAAAGTCCACCAAACTTATATTTAAACTTGGAAACATCTAATAGAAAAGTAATGAGGTAGGTGAAAAACGGTTAAACCGTTTTAAACCAAATTTTAAGCAAACATAATTTTATAGCATCAAACGATGAAGAGCTGGTTAGTTTTTGGTGGAGGTGGTGTAACCAGAAAAGGTGAAGGAGGGGGCTTATTGTTTAAAAAACTTGGGAATTCTATAGCTACTATTGAGCTGCAATTTTTAAAATTGAATAGAAAATTAAAATATATAAAAATTGGTATTTAGTCAATAAACTGTCAGATATTTGGTTTTTAAGATATTAGAAAAACAGGCAGGAATATTTTAAAAAACCACAACAGCTATACAGGGTGTCCCATAACTTAGGGGCCATAGTATAGCAGATGATAGAGGAGGTTGTTTCCGAGAAAAAAGTTTATATAACATGGGGTTGACCCGATATACGTAATATTCCAATACCCAGGGTAATTTCTAGTTCTTGATGAAAACATTAAGAAATGGCAATATCAAATGTACATAAGAGTGTCCCTCTTGTAGAATTTAGTATAAAATATCCTGATTGGTTATTTTTAAACACATGCATTATTTTACTCATGCATATTATTTTATTGGTGTATATCGTCCAAAAATCCTATCTATGTAAATGTACTCCTACAACTTTAAATAACGATTTTTTTTTTAAGAGTTTAATCGCAAGCAAGTTTTTTTCAAATAAGGCAATTTCATTTGTGGCGCCTTTTTGGAAGGCCTCACATCGTCTCCTGGATCAATAAATAATGTGACAGCTTTGACCAACGTCAAAAATGATGGGAAGGTTAATAGGCTAAAAAGGGCACTAAACTGAGAGATTCTCGTAAGACCTATTAACGGCAATAATCTCTATA
Source organism: Aspidapion aeneum (assembly GCA_963576565.1). NCBI lineage: Eukaryota > Metazoa > Arthropoda > Insecta > Coleoptera > Brentidae > Aspidapion > Aspidapion aeneum. Next base: position 102,806,744 of record OY755039.1, read on the forward strand.
TGCAAAGTGAGGCAAAAATATTGAGATTTTTTGTAGAGAGAGCACGCTGCGCAGGAGGTGCTACTGACAACATTGACAAATACTTTAATGACAAATCACAAATGACAATTTCCTTGAAGTATTAAGTGCACAGAATACCACAGGTGATCAGAACTAGAAAGAGAAAGATTGCAATGCTTAGCATTTATTGTATATTGTCACTCTAAAAAAAATTTTTGTCTCAGTGTCTCATATAGCCGTGGTCGTTCCAGTTACTTCGTATATAATTCATTAAGTTGCGGGTAGTATCATTTTTACCAGGGCTATCAAAACGGACGGGCCACGATCCTCCACTTTGTTGAAGTCACATCCGGGGCTAATTTTTTTTTGATGGTCACGTCACCACAAAGCTGATTGTCTTTAAAATATTGAAGTTGGAATGACGGTTCGTGAATTTTTGATTTTTAAAAAAATAAAGTCGGTTTTGAGATTGTTTTTACTATATTCTTGCAGAACAATTTTTTTTAAATGTATAGTTATCCTTAATTTCTCAGAGCCGCTTCATTAGCTCACACAAAAATTAAATTTAAAACAGAAGCGATTGTGACAAACATAGATGACAAAGTCAAATACTTGTCAAATATAACAGCTGGCATGCGGTACATGGCGGGTAATTTGAATTTAAAATAAAAAATGCTAAATGTTGAAGATTTTAACCTTTTAATCACCTTGCATCCTTACAAAAATTTGGTGGAATATGAGGATAGTGTCTGAGAATATTTGACTGAAATTTCGCGGAAATCTGTAGTGCCATTTTGAAAATATCATAAAAAAACTTCTGACCTCCCATAAGACCCAATGTAAAAGTCAGCCCCCGGAGAACAGCTGATTTTTTTAGGGTCGTGGCCTGTATTTTTTTGTCGGCCTTGTTTTTACATATAGATAGTATTCAAAAAGTACTTACTATACAGGGTGTCCCAGATAATATTAACTACATGGGGTCGTATGAGGATTTTGGAAATTATAAGACATATTATAATTCTGGTTAAATGGAAAAAATTGACCATATTCTGAGCCCAATCAGGTGCTGTATTAAAATTTAAAATATCTACAAGGGCTTTTCCAAATATTAAGCAAAAACTAAAAACTGCTTTTAATAAAAATTATTTATTTATTGCTTGATATTCTTGATATTTTAAAAGTCTTTATAGATATTTTCATTTTTGGAATAGACTGGGCTGGGAATACCCAATAATCCAAATTTGTGTGTATTACTGTTTTCAAAATTCTCATAAGAAACTGTGTAATAACTTTTAACAAGTAACGATAACTTTCAATGTGTGATGCAAAGTTTATATAGAAAAGAAATATCGAGTGTGCACAAATCTATCTTTCACATGGACTGCCTAGCCTTATCGGGACAAATAATGTGTTTGCGCAGGCCTTAACTTTAAAACGGGGTGATTGGAAAGAGTAAAACCAATGTAGGTTTGTGGCAGATTATGACAGAGGCGTGGTTTGTTTGTGCTTCTTGCTTGGCATTGAAAGCTTATTTCAGCCTGCGAAAGCCGTGGTGAGAAAAATGACAAAGACAGAGTAATAAATAAACTTGTCACAAAAAAATTATTTTAAAAAATAAACACATATCACGTGACTGTCCCAAACCTATTTTGGTTTCACTTCTTATATCATACTAATAACTATAATTTTGGCTTTCTTATTTGAATGGTTTAAGAATTAGCTAGTTTATTTATTACACGTGTCTTCCATTAAAAGAAAATAGTTGCTTAACATAAAAATTTTAAAAAAGAAAGGGTTGGAAAAAAATGATTTTTAAAAATGTTAATGCCTTATTCGACTTCTAAAAGTTTTTTCTACTTTCGTGCGAGAATTACGTACTTCTTGCCCTCATTTGCTGCGAGAATTCGAATTCCCGCACAAATTTTTATTCGAGGAATTGTCTTTGGCAATTTTTAAATGTTTAATATTATGTTATTTAATGTATTTTTTTTAAATATTTTATGACGTTTTAGTAATTATTAAAAAAATTGCATTTTTTTAAATAATTGAGCGACCTTCGTAGCTTTTTCTAAACGTCAAATATATTAACAATAGAATTTTGCTTGACACATTGCATGTCTTGATTTTTATATCAATTTAACATTGACTTCTATACCCTACGGGTAGACCCGGCATCGGCCTTAATTGCCATTATATCAAGCTTTTATCGCAATTGACCAAATACAAGTAAGAATTTAATGAGCAAGACAGGGATGAAAATAGAATTTCGGTTTGGTAAGTCCGAATACATGCAACATCGAAAAATATTCTATTTGCTTGTCTCGGATAAAAAAGGGCAGTGGCGGCGCAAAATAATAATTTTGAATTCCACTAGCATTTGTTTATCAACAATTTTCTGTTTGAATAATAAATAATTCATGAATACTTACTTGTGTATACTTTGTTTACAAAATTCTCTTCAGTAAAAAAAAGAGGAAAAAGAATTTGTTAGCATGCTAAGTGCAGTGGATGTATTAAAATTATTGTTTTCATCTTAGAACTTTACAAATGTTGTACCTTCCAGGTAAAATATTTTCTTTCTTTGAACAAGGGTCTTCTTCAACTCTTCTCTTCTTGGGTGGACTACAAGTTATGCTCGAGTCAGATAAAATTTCGGAACTAAAAATTTCAATTCGGAATGGGACAACTGGGCGCCGGGACAACTCGGCGCCGCCAACAGGGCGCCACGCCGGGCCCAATGGGCGCCGGGCCAACTCAGCGCCGGACTAACAAAATAAATATGTTATTTATACTAAAATTTCAACATCTATTAAGTCGAGTGTTGAAATTTGGTAGGTGTAGTGTTCTGGCAACCTGGTAAAAATAACATTTACGTTTTTTATTTCAAGAATGGCGGATCCAAAATGGTGGATTTCTTTATTTTTAAACCGATTTGTCTCAAATTTGAAAGTTTGCAGTATTTGAGATCACTTAATACAGTTTTAACACAAACAAAGAAAAATTAAAATACGGATCCAAAATGGCAGATTTTCTTATTTATGCACCAATATTCATCAAATATAGAACTTGGCAGTGTTTCAACTCGCTGAATATGATTTTTGACTCAAACTCAAAATGGCGGATTTCTTTATTTTTAAACCGATTTGTCTCAAACGTAAAAGTTTGCAGTGCTTGAAAGCACTTAATTTCAAATGACGGATGGAAAATGGCGGATTTTTTTATTTATGCACCGATATGTATCAAATATCAAACTCATAAATAATTTAAAATGGCGGAACCCAAATGGTGGACTTTGCTGATTATCATTTTTGACTTAAACTCATAAAAAAATCAAAATGGCGAATCCAACATGACAGACTTTTTTATTTACTAACCGATTTGTCTTAAGTTTAAAATATTACATTTCTTTCTTTAAACTTGAGTCATATTTTGTATTAAGCTATAAAAGTCTGCCATTTGCAAGTATGAGTCACAAATTGTATTAAGTGACCTTAAGCACTGCAAACTTTCAAGTTTGAGACATTTGAGACAAATTCGTTGAAAAATAAAGAAACCCACCATTTTGGATCCGCCATTTTGAATTTTTTATGAATTTGAGTCAAAAGTTCTATATTTGATACATATCGGTGCATAAATAAGAAAATCCGCCATTTAAATTTTTTTTAAGTTTTAGGGTAAAACTGTATTAAGTGATCCCAAACACTTCAAACTTTCAAGTTTGCGACAAATCGGTTTAAAAATAAAGAAATCCGCCATTTGGATTCGCCATTCTGGTAATCAAAAACGTAAATTTTATGTTATCAGGTTACCAGAACTCTAGACGTACCAAAATTTCAACACTCGATGGATTTAACTCTAATAAAACCAAATTTCAAGAATATTACATAAAAGATTTTTTAAAGATGTTTTTGCATAAATAATAATCTATCTATTTTGTTTTTTGTCTGCACATTTAATCAAGAAAAAATATTTTAGTCTGGCGCCCAGTTGGCCCGGCGTCCAGTTGGCCCGGTGCCCAGTTGGCCTGTTTATTTATTTTATTTTTATTTATTACTCAAATATCAACATCCAAAGGCCAATTACAGATATAGTAAAATCTCACATTGTGACACATATTTCCAACCATTATAAATAAAACTTAGAAGTCCCGTGACCCGTTTATTCTCATCTTCTAGTCAGAAGGTCTCGAATTGCCCAGAAATTATTTAATTATAACTTGCTTGCTACCATGATAATTATTAATTAAATAGTTTAAAACAGCGATGCTTATTAAAGTGAAGTAAGTCTAGTTGTCCTAGGCTGCAACACATTTCAGGACAAATTATTATTACAAAATAATCTTATAAGTGCGGGGAAGTGACACTTTCTGAATCAAAATGTGTGAGAGTAAAATCGCACGGTCGCAGAAAAAACTATCTATCGTGACGCTACTGAACTTTCTCGTGTTTTAGCAAAAACTATCCGTCAAGACGACTTACCTATGAAATGTTGTTTTTTCATTGATTTTTTTTCTTCTTTTGCACAAAAAACAATTTTGCACCATGTTTTAACTCAAATAGTTACTTCTAAACTTGCTTTTAAACGTTTTTAAGATTTCTTTTTGTAATATTCCCGCACGAAATTCAAAAAATTCATCTCCGTACTTAGACAACATTATCTATCAGTTTTCCCTGTATAAACCGACTAGCAGGTCGAATCACTCAAAATACGGCAGGTGGTTTAAAAGTAGCCAGCTGCTTTTGTGTCGCACTTATGCCGTCAGTGTGAAAAAGATAAAAGTACCCATATATTATCTAGGGTATTATTAGCATGCAAAATCAGCCTATCTTTGTCCGTTTCACATGTTCAATAATGTCTATCTCTGTTTTTATTGTAAAAGAAATACCCGCCCTTAGAAACCAAATTGGATAGGGTCAATAAAAAATGCCTTGTCTTTCCGTCTGTAAAGCCCTTTCAGGGCTTTATACAACTCAATGCAATTTAAACTGTTAGCTCGCGTTACTACGTCAACCGTTTCATTTAAACCACAAAAACGTGTCCACGCTGTTCGAATAACAGGAGCTCTTGAAAACCATTTTGATTTTTTAGTTTGCTTTAATTGGTATCGTAACCATGAATATCTCTTGAGGTGTAGGGCGAGAACCCATGATACTGTATTTTATGCTATTTTATTTTTCTATTTATGAAATATGTGGAAAATATCTAAGAATCCTTAGGCTTGGAGGTGGCCGGACCGCGTATTTACGTTTCCGTGCTGATTTCACAGCAGCGCTGTTTTGAAATAAACACGGAAATGTTGCAACATATTTGGTTACAAGAATGTATTGATTTTAAGGCGCCGAGGCTCGAACAAGGCACGGATTTGTATTGAATTACGCAGTGCAGTGGTTTACTTATTAGTGCACATTTGAAACTTAAATTGGATTCACGTTGTTTATTAGTTTGATTTTGAGGTTATATGTTTGTTAATATGAAAATTATGGAGCAGTTTAAATGTATTTGTACTAATATTACTCAAGATTTTAAAATTCTTTGAAGTTTGAAGAACACTCTTCCATTAACTATACCTGCAAAGTTCAGTGTTCATTGTCTTACACCGGCAACTACGACAACAGATGTTGTTGTGTTATTAATAAATTTTAATGATTTAAATGATTTTCACTTGATTTCTAACCACATGAAAATAGAAAGTTTCAAAAACCTAACCTAGCGAAAGCTAATCAATCAAATCTAACCGAACCGAACCAAAGCAAACTGAACCAATATTTTTTTTCAAAAAAAAAACTTTCCTGAGTTCCTACCCGGGATCCTAGAGGATGTGAATCCGAACCGAACCGATCCTAACCAAACCGAACCAAACCTAACCTAACCAAACTAAACTACAACACTATTCATTCACACCCTCTAGGATCCCGGGAAATAAGTCAGGAAAGTTTTTTTTTAATTGTTGGTTCAGTTTGCTTTGGTTCGGTTCGGTTCGGTTTGGTTCAATTCGGTTCGTCTCGGTTCAGATTCACATCCTCTAGGATCCCGGGTAGGAAGTCAGGAAAGTTTTTTTTTTGCTTTGGTTCGGTTTGGTTAGATTTGATTGATTAGCTTTCGTTATGTTAGCGTTTTAACCTGACAGTTAAATACGCATTTGTAATAGTTTAATGAGCGATGTTCTCTTACAGATCCGTGCTCATTTCGAGATCAAAACTCTTAAAATCAACACGTATTTGAACCCAAATATATTGTAACATTTCCGTGTCTATTTCAAAACCGCGCCGACGTGAAATGAGCACGGAAACGTAAATACGCGGCCGGACCCCGAGCCCTCTTTCTAGGTGCACCAATGCTTTAATTATATTTTTATCCTTTGCTTTTAACAACTCTTTACACTGAAACAATGGTGTAACTAACTAAACTATCAATACTTACATGTGCAAGTAAATTTCCAGGCCCTTTTTGGATAAACAAATAAAATACCGCTTTACCATATTGATATCTCACAATAGCACTTTACCTTTTAAAACTTGAATTTTCTGTGATTTAAAATATTAATAGTAGGTAACGCATTTCTGGCATAGACTCATATACGTAATATTCCTTACGTATATGCATAGACCACTGTGCCTTGCGCTTTCACTTCGCTTCCAGAGCATCTTTAGTCCTCGCCACGCCCGATGAAAACTATAAAAATAGTTTAACTAGTGCGAAAAAAAAAACACCATGATAAAAAATTAGACAGAACGATATAGGTTGTCAAAATTTAATATAAATAAATACTTGTAAAATTTTGTTTCACTTAATTGCTGGCCCGGACATCTAAGCGCGTTGTTCGGCCATCTGCAATTACATGCGGCAAAGTAATATTTTTGCACTTGTTAAATTTACTATTTTCTACTAGGATGTGGAATACTCTTCTGCGCGCAAGAAGTTAGTTTTTAGGGAGTAACTGACACAATAATTAAATAGTCTGCTATAATTTTTAATAAAATAAAGAGAAACTATATAATATGTGTTTAAATCATTTTGCGAAAAGATGATTTTGCATATTGGGTGTACCGGACCCGCACCACTTGGAAACCTTAGCTACGCGGTAATAAGACAATTTCAATATTTGTTTACATTTCAATTTCGTCTAATTTGACATGTTTATTTATAAATTACATTAAATTTTTAAAAAAAGGTACTCATAGGTAAAATATTGTACCTAACATAGGCGGAAAGTGTCTTTACAACCCTCGACGGCTTGGCCGAACTCCACTTTGCGTCGTTCGTCCAACTGCCGTCACGTGCGGTAAATTATCACCTTCCACATTTGTTAGACCATTAATAATTGATTAAGGAATATAAATGAAATTGTGTTCGAATTCGCGAAATTTTTCCTTTTGAATTGCATCTTGACTTTAGTTCTGATGCTTACCATATTTGACAGGCGCTCAAATTTATAGTTTTTGTAAATTGGATGCTCCTTATATTATTTAATTAATATATTAGGCTATATATTTAAGAGACTATATTCCAATAGTTTCCAAAAATACCCGATATGCCGTAGTTTATTGCCATAGTTTCTGAGATATTAGCAATTATTTTTTAAACTGATAAAAAGGTAACAGTACCGCTCTTGTGTTAATTTTAGTATTCTTATTCCAAATTACGTTAGTCCCCATGTACCAACAGTAAGAATGACATGATGTGACACGACATATAAACTTTGTTGTCGTTACCGGTTGTCATTTTGAGCGTCATTAAACAAAATATATATTTGTCATTTTCACTGTTTATACATGGGGACTAACATAGTTCGAAATAAGGACACTGAAATTAACACAAAAGTGGTAATTTTATTTTTTATCATTTAAAAAATTATCGCTAATATTTCAGAAACTATTTAATAAAACTGCGACATATAGGGTATTTTCGGAAGGCATATTCCAAGCCTAATCTATTAATTAAATAACATAAGGAGCGTCAAATTTACAAAAACTATAAATTTGAGCGCCTGTCAAATACAGTAAGCCTCAGGAATAAAGTTAAGCTGCAATTTAAAAGTAAAAATTTCGCGAATTCGAACACAATTTCTTTTATATTCCTTAATCAATTATTAATGGTCTAAAAGGGTGGGGAAAAATATAATGAGACACCCTGTACAGTGTAAAAATTTTACCTAACAAGTGTGGAAGGTGATACTTTACCGCACGTGACGGCAGTTGGACGGTCAAGCCGTCAAGGGTTGTAAAGACACTTTCCGCCTGTGTTAGGTACAATATTTTACCTATGACTACCTTTTTTTTTCAAAAAATTTAATGTAATTTATAAATAAACATGTCAAATTAGACGAAATTGAAATGTAAGCAAATATTGAAGTTGCCTTATTACCGCGTTGCTAAGGTCTCCAAATAGTGCGAGTTCGGTAAAGTACCTTTACCGAACGGCGTGCGGTAAAGTAATTACTTTACCACACGCGAGTAGGTAAATTATTATATGCACCGTAATGTCAAAACAAGTTGATCTCATAAATTTTTGTGCACCGCAATATTAAAACAAGTTTATTGCATAAGTTTACTTACATTCGATTGTAGAACAATTCTTTATAACGTTTTGGGAAAGTTATTTTTCCACACACGTCTGCTTGACCGAACTTCTTAGGCGCAACATGCCGTCAACGGCTTAAGGAAAAAACCAAATACGTAATTTATATGGAAAAAACCTTAAATTGTATTTCTCCCCTTTGGTGCACTAAAGGCGTAAGTCCCATTCATTATGTGGCCAATTAAAATGCGTTGGGTAACATTTTGTGACACTGTGAATAGAACAATAACACTGTGCCAATTTGTGACACAAAAAAAAATTACTGAATAATTAAACAAATATCTGGAAGCAGAACTGTATTTTTCAGCTAGGTAAAACATTGATATGCCCGGTAACTTTTATACAGTTGAGAAGGGGGGGGTTCAGAAATAAGAACATTTTAAGCGCCACAGTGTTTTAATATCAATGTTTTACAAAGAAGATCTTGATTAAAATACAGTTCAACCCAAACGTTGTAGCCAAACAATGAAACTCTACCTACTTCCGAGGCTTCCAGAGTATTTGTGTAATTAAAAAACCAAAAAAAATTGACTAATAAACAAAATAAAATTCTAAAAGATTTTTAAATGAATCAAAATGACACAAATAGAAAGTTCTTTATAGGTAGATGCACATTTCCAACAGGTCACAGTGTACCTACATTTGAGTCAGTAGTGTGAGACTCAGTTATATAAATGATTGAAAAAAAATATATACTTCCAAAATTATTCCGTCATAGCGGAGATCTGGACCAAATATCCGCTGTCATCCTTGTATGTTGGGTAGAATGAGACAGACAGCAACCCAATAAGAGATCTACCCCATGAGGTAAAACAATGTAAGTAAACCCCATTTCTCTTTTGTCTCTGCAAAGTTAGTTCATTGGATTGTACATAATATAATAACACAAAATTTAGTTCATCTTGTTTATTGCAGTAAAGCTACTGGAAAAATACTGGAGACATGGAATATAAAAAAAATGAAACAAGTTCGGGCCAAAGTAGCAAGGCACTTCAAATTTGACAGGAAAATTATCTTAACTAAGTGAAATGAATGAAACAAATAAATACGCCGCAAAATGGTGGTCATGACGTCATACCGTTACCTTGCGTTTACAAGCAATGTTGAAATTATACTGTGCAAAATTATATATGGAAAGATTATGTCTAAATTATATTGTGAAAATTATATATGAAAAAAAATTATAGTTAAGGCTTGCTCCTACCTTGGTCCTTCAATTATTTAATAATTGTTGGTGTTTTATTTGGTAAACCTGGAAGTGTTGTTGGTTTTCCGACATACTCCTGCTACTGCTGCTCCGGGTCCTGGTCCTGCCTACGCCCACCCTGAAGGTCTCATAGCACATGGTGCTAGGGCAGCACATGGTACTCAAAATGTTCTGGGTTCTTGCCCGAGCGTAAAAACCCTGTGGAAAATGAAATGTTTCAGTTTCCTGGAATTCGTCTATTTTGCACGAAGTTCCCCTACACCGAGTAACTTAAATCGAGAACCCCATGTCGACTCAACTGTCCCAGTGATGGATTGGACAGGGCTGTAGACAAAGGAGAAAAACAATATTTAGTTTTTATCCAAAACGTGGTTTTAAAAAAAGTATTAAAAAAAACTCCAAAAATTCCCCACGTCTTTTGTCGAAAAAGTACATTTCACAAGAAAAATAATTACAATTTGGGAGGCAAATATTATCTTGAAGAGTCCTCAAATAATAAAAAAATTAAAAAAATAAAATCGAACTTACCACTGCTCTTTCCGTAGAAACGGCGTAGGCCGCCTTAAATCCCTCTCAGAGGGTGTGAGCGTCACTTAAGATTCGCCTAAACACGGCGGCTCACAGTTATACCGTCTTTGGTATAATTTGCAACTACTGCAGTGCCATTAAGTGCCAATAACCACAAAAACAATGGCGACACCAATAGACGGCCACCAGCCCAGCCAAAATTCTTTAGGAAAGAGACAAAACACTTTGTCGAGAACACAAAAAAAATGAAGTTGCCGGAAATCGTTTCTAGATTTGGTGGGGACATTACACAGTACCAACCAAATTTTCCCGGTTAAATTCAAATAAGGATGCGAACCGATTTAAAAAAAAAACGCTCTCGCCGAAAAATCACTAAATCCGGTTTGCGAGCCTGGAGGAAAAAACCCGCGGTTTTCAAACTAACCAATGAGGAAATACATTAATACTTCCGTACCGGTCTACAGGGGCCAGCATCGACCAAGGGGATATCCAAAATACGTAAAACGCACATTGAGGTGCTGTCGGATCTATTTCCACGGTTGAAATTTTTATAACAAGGACATCGAGACACCCTCCATACATAGACCGAACATTTGCCTACCGGACCCCCGCCGACACAGCAAGTAGGAGGAAAATAACCAGCAGGACTATAAGAAGCTCAGCATTGAAACCATCAACTGTAAAATCAATTACTGGAGATCAGAGCATGCATCCCAGGAATATTCGAACACTCAACCAATTCCCATATGAGTAAAGCTATACTGAGTGTAGAATTTAGTTGTATTTTAGTTACAGTTTTAGTCAATAGTTTCCTTTGCTCTTTAGATATGTTTTCTCTAAGATTCATATGGTTTGACGCCATTTTTGTAAAACATTTCTACATTAATAAAGTTGTTTCTGAACTTGAACCCAAAAATACACATTGAACCACTGCTTAAACTCAGCACAAGAGTGCTCAGATGTTAAGTTTATTCATCACTATCCAGCCCTACACAACCCTTTAATCCGACTGAGTTAGTTATTAACTTTATTTAACTATGATTATATATAAATTTATATAATATAAAAATACGATTTTGTTTATTCTGTTAGTCCTGGTTTTTATTCCTCGTTTATCTCTCATTTATAAAAGTGTATAACTCGTATTTATTTTATCTTCTCCTTATCAAATTAATAAAGATATCAAAGTGGGCCAATATCCTCGAAAATAAACATAAGGGAATGAAATGTTCATCTAAATGTTTTCTTCCTGTTACTGAAACCATTTGTGATGCGGCAACGCCGCCATTCCCCAGCAGAACAGCTGTTTATTTTCATGAACGTCAAAGAAAATTACGAAATTTTACAGATAAACAAAACAATCGAAAGTTTTTATGTGATTTTTCCCGAAACCTGTGATCTCAAGTTCCAATTACGATGCCCAAATAATACGATGTGCGCAGTGTCCACAGTAATTCGATGGAATGCCTCCTTTATCAGGTAACTTTCTGGACACTATATAATCTCCAAACCTAGCTCTATAAAATACCCTTAATTTGTGTACAGAAAGACAAGTCGAAGAGCCTTGATTATTTACCTAAATAAAACAAATATGTAACGTTGCCTTAAACATAAAAATGACACGTTACATAATCCCCCCCCCAACTTCAAGACGATTAACCTAAAAAGTTTAATCGGAGAGATCCGCTGCCGACTTAGTGTCTTTGGCATGTCAGCTCCCTGGTAGTACTTTACCCGATGGTTCCTGAAGCTCAAATATCCATGGAGAAATTTTATTCCTAATCACATAAGGACCAACGAATTTCGGTGCTAACTTCTTCGAGAAAAACTTCGCAGCATCTGACAACACATAATTCTTCTTCCAAACACGCTGACCCACAACAAAGTTGGGTACCCTTGTACGCAAATTATACTGAACTACGTTTTTCTCTCCCGCCACCTCTAACCTTCTCTTAACATCCGCATAGACCTTCCGGAAACCTTCGTTCTTACTTTCAGCTGCAGTTTGTACACCATTCTCTTCAGATAACAAAACTGGGTTGAAGTAATCTTTTCCTGACAGACACATATTCCTACCAAAATTAACAAAGAAAGGAGACATCCTGGTTGTCTCATGGGTTGCAGTACGAATCGTGCAGGCAAGTTTATGTATTTGTTCGTCCCACTTCCTGTGGTTGTCTTTCACATAACAACATAACATGGTTTTTAACGCACGATTCGTCCTTTCTGTTGGATTCGCTCTGGGGTGATAATACGGATTATACTGAATTTTAACCTGATAACTCTCAGCGAAACGTTTAAACTCTTTACTTTTGTACTGAGGTCCATTATCACAAAGTATCAAACGGGGTACTCCGAAGACCATAAATACGTGTTCCTCAAGATGCTTGACAACAGCTTGAGTAGGGGCTGTTCGCATTGGAAAAACTAAGGAAAACTTACTCAAATAGTCCGTAACGACGAGAATCCAGCAATTACCCTTTGTCGAACGAGGTAAAGGTCCACATAAATCCGTTGAAATAATTTCTCAAGGACGAGTTGGTTTGGGTGAGATATCATCTGATCAGATACACCTTGTGTATCACCTTTATGAGCTGCACAGACAAAGCATTTCTTCACAAAAGTTGCCACGTCCTGGCGCATTTTTGGCCAATAATATTTTTCTGCCAGTCTGTGGAAGGTTTTATACACACCCATATGTCCTGCGGTAGGAGGATCGTGAGCTTCTCCAATAATTCTACGCCTATGATCTTTGGGGACTACCTCTTTCCAATATTCGTTAGCTGGTGAAAGTTGAGGGTATTCTTGTTTGACATATTTATACAACTTATTATCAGTGTATCTCCAATTCATAAATTTTAACGGTAATTCTACGACCCTCTTTACCATCTTTTGGTACCATCGATCTTTAATTGCTGTTGAAACGTCTCTGGGCTGCGAAATTGTATCAATCATAGGTACTGCGCGAGATAACATGTCCGGGACAACTAAATCTTTCCCTTTCCGATGGATTACTTCAAAGTCATATTGCTGCAGTTTTACAGACCAACGAGCAAGTCTTCCACTGGGCTCTTTCAAGCTATGAAGCCATTTTAAGCTAAAATGATCTGTTATGACCTTAAATGAGATCCCCTCAATATATGGCCGGAGCTTCTCTATCGCCCAAACCAATGCCAAACATTCTCGCTCGGTGGTCGTGTAAGGTTGCGTTAAACATGCTCCTATTCCATATCCTGATGCGTCTGTTTGAATGACAAATTCTTTGGTACAATCTGGACATGTAAGAATCGGTGCAGTCACTAAAAGTTCCTTAATCTCAATAAATGCTTTTTCGCAGTCTGGAGTCCAATCGAACTTTTGATTTTTCTTAGTTAGAGCTGTAATTTGAGCAATTATCGCTGAAAAATTCTCCATGAAACGTCTATACCAGGAAATGGTACCTACAACTCTACGAACTTCTCTGACAGTTCTTGGCCTCTGGAGCTCTAACATGGCTCTAATTTTATTAGGGTCAACTCGGATGCCTCGACGGTCCACTACGAATCCTAAATAAGTCATTTCTGGCCTACACAGTTGGCATTTCTCCCAACTTACCGTTATCTTTGCATTCTGCAATCTTCGTAGGCCTTCCTCAAGAATTCTAAAATGTTCAGAAAAGCTCTCTGTGACAATTACGAGGTCATCGAGATATACGTACACGTAGGGGTCTAAATCGTTTCCTATGATGCTATCTATGAGTCTCTGCCAAGTTGCAGGTGCATTATGAAGACCAAAAGGTAAACGCTTAAATTGGAAGAGACCTCGTCGACAGATGAATGCTGTTAGTGGCTTCGATGATTCCTCCATTAATACTTGCCAATAAGCGCTTTTAATATCTAAAGTTGACAAGTACTTAGCATCTTTCAACTTGTCAAGAGTCTCGGATACGAGTGGTAAAGGATAACTATCACGCGCCGTCACTGAGTTTAATTTGCGGTAGTCTACGCAGAAACGATATTTCTTTGTGTTTTTCTTTTGTACCATTACCACTGGTGAAGCCCATGAACTACTACTCCGTTCTATTACATCTAGTTTTAGCATTTCGTCGATTTCGTCATCAATAAGTTTTTGAATGACCGGTGACACCTTATATGAACGCTGTCTTATCGGTGCTGCATCTGTTGTAATCTTGTGTTCTACCCTGTCTGTACATCCCAGTGAGTCGCCCAAAATAGTCTTATATTTATCGACCAATTCCTCTGGTCGTTCTGATTCATAAGGCGTAAGAGTAGTTTGTTGGTCTGATGTTTCTAAAGAACAAACCACATCTTTATTATCGGCAAAGTGCCACTCATTAGTACTTAAGTTCGGTACTATACCCATCGAAATCCAAAAATCTAATCCCAAAATCAAAGTGTTCGGTAACTCAGGAACGACGACGACCTCTATTAACCTAAATTTATCTTGAACTCGCATAGGAAGCTGCACTGTCCCAATACTACTCGTGCTTTGACCATTTGCCATAATACAACTCGTCTTCTTCGTGGTGTCAAGTGAAAAACCAAACCTCTCGATGATTGACCAACCATGATTCCCTAAAAAGGTACGTGAAGCCCCGGAATCCAACAAACCTAATAACTTATTTCCGAGCACATCCACTTCTAAATAAGGCCTCTTATCTTTACGAGCATGACTTATCACATAATCTAAAACGTACGTTAGCCTATCGGTCGATGCTTGTTCAGGCTGACTCGAAGGTCGACGGCCTACGAGCGCCTGGGTCCGTTTCCCTGACGATTACAATTTCGACATTCTCTTACTGTTACCCCTGCTTGTCCACACGAATAACACTGCTTACCTCTAGGTAATGCGCACCCGATCGCCATGTGCCCTGTTTGGTTGCATCTATAACATACCACGTCCCTATTCGCCCTACCAGATCCAACACCCTGTGGTGGTTGTACATCCCTGTCACTTACGCTAGACTGACCACTAGGTGGTGGTTGTTGTCTCACTCTATCAGCTCTAGCAGAGAAACTGCTTGCTGGCTGCTGCCTATTTCTGTCGAATCTATTAGCAGCATGATTTAAATTCTGTTGGTTCGATGTCCCGGCACCTGATATTTGAATTGCATCAACCCCTGTTGGAAAATCGTCAATATCGCTCTCTACGTCAACGTAGGCCAAGTCAGGTTCAATAGATTGGTTTCTTCTAGGAGTAAAATTCTCCTCCTCTAACCCCCATCTCTGGTCTATTCTACGACACAAATCTTTTAAATGTGATAGGCTATTGACCTCAGTAGCAATCAACCCTTTCTTATAGATGTCCGCGATATTTCTGAATACGTTAGCTAATTTTGCCTCTTCAGAAACAGGACAGCCAAGTCTTTGGAAATATGTGTTCATGACAGCAATATAGGTCTCTATAGACTCTCCAGGGCCTTGTTTACGTTTTTGAATTTCCTTCAATAGCTTCTCGCCATATGAAGAAGGAAGATATTCTGCCATGAACCTATGTTCCAGCTGTTCCCATGTATGGACTTCTCTAGGTACGTCTTTGTAAAAAGTATAAGCTGACATTTCAAAAAGATCAATGCCTGAGTTCAGTAAAACCTTTTTGTTAACTACTCTAGCCTGACTCAACTCGTCCACTCTCTCAAAAAATGCGGAGATTGTACCCCTCTCGCCTGTAAACTTTAAGTTCCACTTATGCGGAGGTACAGGTGCAACATGATATAAAGTACCAGGATCACTTGACATTGGTACTGGCGACGAACATGAAAATTGTCGTGACTGAGCAGTTGGTGCTATGCTACTTTGGAGTGCAGCTAAACTCAAAGGAACGGTAGATGGTTGTTGATACTAAAACGCTGTTGTATCGTAATTCTCAATCGGCATAGGGAGTGGTGCTTGTACTGGTGTTTGAGTGGGGTTTGTAAGCACTTGCATTTGCAATGGAGCAATGACCGACGGTGGGTTTGTGGGCTGTTGAGCTGTTCTTTGTGTGCTCGAGAGCTGTGGTTGCGAGAGAGGGAGGTGTGTTGCCAGCATTTGTCGAGTGGTCTGAGCTTCGACTCGTTGATTGGGTTTCAGATGCTTCATCATCATCTGAGGTAACGCCAACTTGCTTGGCTCTGCAACCTCCCAATCAAACTCAAGGCTTCCGCAACCAGTATGCCTTTTGTTTGACTTTATTCAAAGTTGGACGGACTCATGTTGTTAATCCTGGCTAACACGTGTTCCAACCTTACAGCGATTTTCTTAAACTCTCCCCCTTTGCTCGTACCAGAGAACTTCTCTACCAGCGGTACCAGACTATCAAGCTACTTCATGCAGCTAAAAGCATCTTGGCCAAATTTAAAGGGGTACGGAGGGTATCTCATAATTGCATCAGTCTTTTCTCTTTGTTTGATCAGCATATGCTGTTGTTTCATCCCTTCCACCGATCCAATAGCTATGCCTCTCCATGTTAACTCATAGATTAATTCGTCCTTGACTAAGTACCTTATGTCAGACAACCGACTCACAGAAACAGCCATGGTGCCTTTTATATATATTAAAACTTTAAACTTTAAAACTCTTAATTATACCTCCCAATTAAAAAACTAAACCACGTAATAACAAACACAAAGTTCACTTTAAATTCACTAGTGAAAATCACTATAAATTTTCTTACAAATGTAGAAAATATAAAACTTAAATACGGGCAGACGCGAACAAAACCGAAAACCACCGGAGCAGTAAGAAAATAAAATTTATTTGCATTTAAAAATGTAACCATAATTTATGTTAAGTATTTGTACAACCAACTATGACGTCCAAACTTGCAGAGAGAAATAACTACTTAAATCCTAAATTAGAATTAACAAGTAGCCATAAAAAAGTTTTAAAAATAAAATAAAAGTGAGACAAGAGTTTTGGCAGTGTTTAGGTCTTATGTTCCACTCCTGCGTAAGTAAAACCAAAAAAAAATAATTGCGCTTATCCTAGCTGAACTGGATTAAAATTAAAGCTAAGTTATGTTTGTTTACCTCAGCAACCAAATAGGTAAATTTATCCCTAAATGGAACGTACAACAGACTACCTATAACAAAAATCCCAAAGCTGTTGTACACAGTTAACGCTAGGGTATACTCCTGCTATTGCAGAACGGCTCCACTAATAAACTCCTCAAAAAAAAACCCAAATCGCCGTATACAATGATTTTTCTCGAAAGAATAAATCAAAACCCACTTTAACCTGCTTACCTATCCTGAGGTTACACGAACCATGCATTGCTTAAGGCAACATCATCCCTTAATATATAAGTGAACGCAATAACATCGGAACAGATGTTCATGTTATAGAAATCGTAAAATATGCTCAATTAAAAAAATCCGCTCGCTGCGATTGCGTTTAATTAGACTAGTAAGGATGTTGTGTGTAATTAAAAAATTAAAAGAAAATTTTTAAAAAAATTACCGATGGTACTAAAAATTTTTTTACCGAAATAACGTCTTGGTAGGACTGCAACTCTCTAATAATCGTTAAAATCACATTTCCAAAATTTAACCTAAATTGATGCAAACCATGGTCAAAAAAACCCTAGGATCGTACCGGAAGGTGTCAAAAAAAAAATTAAAAATTTTGGTGTCGACCACAGTAGCCCAATAATAAAAAAAATTAATTAGTGACTCACTAAAATTTTCAAAATATTACTCTACCCTAATAGGTGGTTTGGAGAAGGGAGACAAAAAATTAAAACAAATGATGATAGGTTGTTAAAACGCGAGGGTTCGAAATGAAATTATATTTTAATTCAGAAAAAAACATATTTAAATAAACTGGTAAAAGAGTTGTAAGGCAAGGTACTACTATGCACCAAAAAAAAATTTTGCAACAAGAAAGTCAAGTTTTCCTCCTAAAAAAAATATTTTAAAAAAATATTTTAAAAAATATTTTCAAAAAAAAAATTAAAAATGTTTAAGTGGGGTTGCAGCTCATATTAACGATTTAAAAAAAAATTAAAATAAAATTAACACTAGAAAAATCTTAATCTTATCTTATGCAATAGTCTTTGTTCTTTTCCTTTGATTACAGTTGTAGATTCCCTTTCCTCTCCCAAAACTGTGTGAATGTGAATGAGCCAGAAAAAATTAATTTACTATACGGAAAAAAAGTATTGAAAATAAAATTTACTTAAGAATCATAAGGTATAAAAAATCGTAATTGCAAAAAAAACCAATCAGTTTAGGAAAAGTTAAAAAAATAGTTTTTTTGTTTAGAATTATTACTGAAGGGACTAAACAACGTGAGTACTTATTTACTGTACCACTATAATAATGTGAACCTAAGTTTTAAACTTTGCACTCAACCCCGTAAAGAATTATCTTGTGTGCACTTTCAGAAAAACAACTATGAAAACAATTCCAAGGTTCACCTATAAGAACGTTGTAAAACTAAATCTGCCTACTCAAGTGTCTTTACACACAACATCTAATCAAAAAATATTTTACTGCTTACTGCATTCTCAGATCCTTATTCCTGGTGTTCACGAGATATAAGGTTAAGTTGGGCCCTTCCCACAACTATTAGTCAAAGCAAAAATTACCAAATGTCCAAAGGCTAATGAGACCCTATCCCTACAAATGACATTTTGAAATGAAACAGTTGGGAATAATCCTGCGTAAAAACCAGACAACAAAAATCAAGAAGCCAAAACTATTACATTAATTTTAAAAGAGCATAATAACCTCCCGGCCCCAAATAAACTTTTGTTATATCAACAAAACTCGGCCTAAAACCAAAAAAATCTTTTTATTAGACATTTCCCCTATTTCCTAAGTATAATGTCAATGAACCCAAAAACTTGTGATTTCCATTCCAATCCCATCTGGACCCTATATATTTTTCAAACGGTTAAACGCCCACTGGCGAAACAATATCTTATTTCAAAGAAAGGTGAAGGTATTTTGAAGCACCCTGTAAAAATAGGACACTATTATGGAAAATTGTTCAGATCAGTGCTCTTACTAATTTTTAACCTAAATATATCTAGTTCCCTCATGTGCATGTTACTATTTTAATTCCTATCATAATTAAATAGATCCCAAAATTTGTCTTTCTCCGCGAATCTGCAAGGTCCTGGAAGATGTGAGATTCAGCCTGTAGGCCAAATTTGGATTAGCGAAAACCGAAGTTGCGAAATCCTAAAAAGATTAGTAGGAAGCCCTCGTTCAACGATTTATACACTCCGAACCAAACATTTCTTCCATTTCCACCCAGCTCGCGGGAGAAAAAATCCTAATTATTGCAACATGAAAGGTAGGTAGTTCTTTTATACCGTCTACAACTATCAGATTAAAAAAAAATTGATGCCCTCATCAATGTTTAGTCGCATCAAGGAAAACCTATTGTTTTTACCTTTATTCTTAGGTTGAAATCATTTTTTTTTTAAACCAATGATCTTATTTATTGTTTAACCTGAACACTTTCCCATTTATTCCACAACAGTGTATTGTAGTTTAAAACTTTGCTTCATTATTTGAGGTCACCAGTATGAAATTATTTTAAAATAAAAAAAATTAAATAAAAAAAATTATTTCCCAATTGTCCACAACTTCCAAGTTTTCATCCCTAAATACCTAGGTACTTTCTCAGTCTAACACCATCCATCGTTATCCAACATAACGCTTTAATTTCAGAAGCAACAAAACGAAGATTGAGTGAAAAAACTAAGCAAGTAAGTTGTAAGTTGAGTTACAATGGGCGCAGATGACAGGCCTCTTTAAGTACACGCCACTGTCCTGAAATGCAAACTATCAAAAAAACTGAAGACTAGCATATCTGCCGTCAAACAACATTTGTCATGAAATAAAAATAATTCCATATCATACCAGTATCCTCAAAAACAAACGTTTTTTATTATAAGACCCAAACACCTAACCAATAAATCTTGTTATTTAAAACTATGATTTGGAAGTAAAAGATTTATTTATTCCTGCCTGATCAACTAAGACAAAAAAAAGTTCCCCTTTTGTAACTCAAGAAGTTCCCGTTTGGTCCCCTAAAAAAAATATATAACCTGTCTGGTCACCCTTTAAAACTACGACCACTATACAAACCGTTTTGACCAAAACAAGAATTTGAGAAGTTGTTTACAGAAAAAAAAAAATATTTTTAAGAAAAATTAAATTATTTAAAAAATAAAATTTTGAAATATTTTTACCAATTACCACCGCCTAGCATTTATATTTAGTTGAATATCTCTCTTAAATTCACTGACCAATTTCACGGCCTCAAAATGACATTAGTTTAAAAAAATTACTGAACTTTACAAATGAACTAAAAAAAAATAAAAAAAAACTATATCTATCTATATCTGTCTC
The DNA here is from genome assembly GCA_963576565.1 of Aspidapion aeneum. NCBI lineage: Eukaryota > Metazoa > Arthropoda > Insecta > Coleoptera > Brentidae > Aspidapion > Aspidapion aeneum. The sequence continues at coordinate 102,827,401 of OY755039.1, forward strand.
AGTTAAACATTCCTTTTGTGGTATTATATCTAGTTGTGCTTCAAATTCATTTTCTCTGTATTCAATCTAGAGCAGGCAAAACTTCTTAAGGCTCAAACATAAATGTTTGCCCTCCATTGGCCATGACCAAGCTATGACCTGAATGCAGAAAAAATACAGAAAAAATAATTGTGAACTAGAAAAACTTTAATTGATAGAAATACCCGTAGGTCATTTTTAAAAAAAATGCACTCCAAAGCCCAACGATGTATTTTCTACCAAGAAAAAAAATTTGACCAGTCACGAAAACAAAACTAGACAACTAGACTTGGACCAAAGACCTAAAAAACTGTCCTACAAAAAAAATACTCCAAAACAAATGTTAACTGGACCTCTGGCGTTGATCTTCAGCCAATGTGCTGCTCTAGGAATTTTAGCCTTGTGTTCCCTAAAGTTCCGAGCCGACACTATGTAGTAGTAGTACCCTCCTCTGACCCGATGTAACTGAGTGACGTAAGATCTTAATTCTCATCGACAGTTACCACCAAAAAACAAGAAAAGAAAATGACAAAGCAAAATAAACTAATTTTCCTTTTCTTTCATTACTAATTAATACTTTCAACTAAACAAATCTACTAGCTGTTAAGCTATATTTACTTTAAAACAACCCAGCCAAGAAAAATTTGTGTGAAACCCTGTAAAAATATTCCAACTTCCAAGTAGTGATATCCCACAAAAAATTAAAATCACCAAAAAAAATAACTTGTTGACCTAAATAAATTGACTGCACTAAAAAATAATTGGTGAAACAATTTCTATCTTATCACAAGCAGGAAATAATAACATATAAATAAATGAACCTGCAAAAAAAAAATTGTTAGAAAAAACACACTACCTATGTCATATATTTAAAACATAAAAAGACTCTGGAGGTCCATCCACCTATAAATCAACAAAAAAAAAATTGAAGTAAATTTACATTGCTGTATTTATTTTTCTTAAAAAAAATTTTAAAAAATTAAAACATATTTTTCCTACAAAAAAAACTTTAAAGAATTAAGACATGAGTTGGACTCCGTTCAATAAAAACTCCTATGTTTTTTATCTACTTATTCTTCCTTAATAAATAAAAATGAATCTTTTATTTCCCAAGAAAAAACTTGTGGAGATAAGCTAATAAAAACCATGAAAATCAATAGAGCAACAACGAATTTCGAATCAACGCTTAAATATTACCAAAAAATATTTAAAAGGTGTTATTTCCAAAAACCAATAATCATGTTTTTTATTAAAAAAATGATTGGGTGTCAAAAAACACCGACAGCCACTGAAAGTCTTTAACCTGGCTTTGGCTGTAACACAAAAAAAAATTTCTCAAAAAAAAATTTTAAAATAATTTTTTTCTTTTTTTTTCCAAATTCAAAAAAAACCAAAAAAAATTACATCAGATGTTAAAAAACTAGCCAAAAACTCACGTAGGGCGCCAATTGTGGCCAATTAAAATGCGTTGGGTAACATTTTGTGACACTGTGGATAGAACAATAACACTGTGCCAATTTGTGACACAAAAAAAAATTACTGAATAATTAAACAAATATCTGGAAGCAGAACTGTATTTTTCAGGTGGGTAAAACATTGATATGCCCGGTAACTTTTATACAGTGGAGAAGGGGGGGTTCAGAAATAGGAAAATTTTAAGCGCCACTGTGTTTTAATATCAATGTTTTACAAAGAAGATCTTAATTAAAATACAGTTCAACCCAAACGTGGTAGCCAAACAATGAAACTCTACCTACTTCCGAGGCTTCCAGAGTATTTGTGTAATTAAAAAACAAAAAAAAATTGACTAATAAACAAAATAATATTCTAAAAGATTTTTAAATGAATCAAAATGACACAAATAGAAAGTTCTTTATAGGTAGATGCACATTTCCAACAGGTCACAGTGTACCTACATTTGAGTCAGTAGTGTAAGACTCAGTTATATAAATAATTGAAAAAAAAATATATACTTCCAAAATTATTCCGTCATAGGGGAGATCTGGACCAAATATCCGCTGTCATCATTCTATGTTTGGTAGAATGAGACAGACAGCAACCCAATCCGAGATCTACCCCATGAGGTAAAACAATGTAAGTAAACCGCAAAAAAAATATAGCCCCATCTCTCTTGTGTCTCTGCAAAGTTGGTTCATTGTATTGTACAAATAACACAAAATTTAGTTCATCTTGTTTATTGCAGTAAAGCTACTGGAAAAATACTGGAGACATGGAATATAAAAAAAAATGAAACAAGTTCGGGCCAAAGTAGCAAGGCACTTCAAATTTGACAGGAAAATTATCTTAACTAAGTGAAATGAATGAAACAAATAAATACGCCGCAAAATGGTGGTCATGACGTCATACCGTTACCTTGCGTTTACAAGCAATGTTGAAATTATACTGTGCAAAATTATATATGGAAAGATTATGTCTAAATTATATTGTGAAAATTATATATGAAAAAAAATTAAGGCTTGCTCCTACCTTGGTCCCTCAATTATTTAATAATTGTTGGTGTTTTATTTGGTAAACCTGGAAGTGTTGTTGGTTTTCCGACATACTCCTGCTACTGCTGCTCCGGGTCCTTAAATCGAGAACCCCATGTCGACTCAATAAAATAAAGTAGATTTAAACAGATGAACTAAAATAATCCTAACGTACCTTTCCCAGGGTTACGATGCTACACCCGGCTTCATACCAGCGTCCAGCACAACTGTCCCAGTGATGGATTGGACAGGGCTATAGACAAAGGAGAAAAACAATATATAGTTTTTATCCAAAACGTGGTTTTAAAAAAAGTAAAAAAAAAAACTCCAAAAATTCCCCACGTCTTTTGTCGAAAAAGTACATTTCACACGAAAAATAATTACAATTTGGGAGGCAAATATTATCTTGAAGAGTCCTCAAATAATAAAAAAATAAAAAAAATAAAACCGAACTTACCACTGCTCTTTCCGTAGAAACGGCGTAGGCCACCTTAAATCCCTCTCAGAGGGTGTGAGCGTCACTTAAGATTCGCCTAAACACGACGGCTCACAGTTATACCGTCTTTGGTATAATTTGCAACTACTGCAGTGCCATTAAGTGCCAATAACCACAAAAACAATGGCGACACCAATAGACGGCCACCAGCCCAGCCAAAATTCTTTAGGAAAGTGACAAGACACTTTGTCGAGAACAGAAAAAAAATGAAGTTGCCGGAAATCGTTTCTAGATTTGGTGGGGACAGTACACAGTACCAACCAAATTTTCCCGGTTAAATTCAAAAAAGGATGCGAATCCATTTATAAAAAAAAGGCTCTGGCCGAAAAATCACTAAATCCGGTTTGCGAGCCTGGAGGAAAAAACCCGCGGTTTTCAAACTAACCAATGAGGAAATACATTAATACTTCCGTACCGGTCTACAGGGGCCAGCATCGACCAAGGGGATATCGAAAATACGTAAAACGCACATTAAGGTGTTGTCGGATCTATTTCCACGGTTGAAATTTTTATAACAAGGATATCGAGACACCCTCCATACATAGACCGAACATTTGCCTACCGGACCCCCGCCGACACAGCAAGTAGGAGGAAAATAACCAGCAGGAATATAAGAAGCTCAGCATTGAAACTATCAACTGTAAAATCAATTACTGGAGATCAGAGCATGCATCAAACCCAGGAATATTCGAACACTCAACCAATTCCCATATGAGTAAAGCTATACTGAGTGTAGAATTTAGTTGTATTTTAGTTACAGTTTTAGTCAAAAGTTTCCTTTGCTCTTTAGATATGTTTTCTCTAAGATTCATATGGTTTAACGCCATTTTTGTAAAACATTTCTACATTAATAAAGTTGTTTCTGAACTTGAACCCAAAAATACACATTGAACCACTGCTTAAACTCGGCACAAGAGTGCTCAGATGTTAAGTTTGTTCATCACTATCCAGCTCTACACAACCCTTCAAGCCGACTGAGTTAGTTATTAACTTTATTTAACTATGATTATATATAAATTTATATAATATAAAAATACGATTTTGTTTATTCTTTTAGTCCTGGTTTTTATTCCTCGTTTATCTCCCATTTAAAAAAGTGCATAACTCGTATTTATTTTATCTTCTCCTTATCAAATTAATAAAGATATCAAAGTGGGCCAATATCCTCGAAAATAAACATAAGCGAATGAAATGTTCATCTAAATGTTTTCTTCCTGTTACTGAAACCATTTGTGATGCGGCAATACCGCCATTCCCCAGCAGAACAGCTGTTTATTTTCATGAACGTCAAAGAAAATTACGAAATTTTACAGATAAACAAAACAATCGAAAGTTTTTATGTAATTTTTCCCGAAACCTGTGATCTCAAGTTCCAATTACGATGCCCAAATAATACGATGTGCGCAGTGTCCAAAGTAATTCGATGGAATGCCTCCTTTATCAGGTAACTTTCTGGACACTATATAACCTCCAAACCTAGCTCTATAAAATACCCTTAATTTGTGTACAGAAAGACGAGTCGAAGAGCCTTGATTATTTACCTAAATAAAACAAATATGTAACGTTGCCTTAAACGTAAAAATGACACGTTACAATTACACACGCAACTGACGTCCTTATTGTTTGGTACAATAAGTGCGAAGGCTACGTGTGTAATGAATGTGACTTACGCCTTTAGTGTACCAAAGGGGAGATTTCTTTGTATTATATTTTGTCAAGTTGGGGTTTTTAGTAATTTTTATGACTATAACTTTGTTGCTACGGGAAGAACAATATTATTTATTAATTTTTAAGAGAGATATTTACTAGAGGCAGTAGTTTATTTTTCACGCCTGTAGAAAAATAATATACCTATCTACCTAAAACGTGCGTAAAGTAACATTTCTGCACTTGATTGCTGGTTAAACCACTAACCAGTAACGCGTTGTTCGGCCATTTACAAATGCCTACGTATTTTATTATTTTCCGCTCGCATGCAAAAAATACCTACCTTGGGAACTGTTTTAAGATAAGTTTGGTTCGAAAGGTAGAATTTTTTACACTGTTATTAGATTATATAGAAAATCGTAAAATTAATTGTTTGAATTTTAGCACTTCTATTGTAAATTAACACAGCACCATTTTAAAGACAATAGTGTATCTGTAGCGTAATATAATATTTTGAATCTAATAATTACAACAAATTTAAGTCTATTAACTTTTTTATATTCTTTATGGAATTGTTAAAACATAATTAAAAACTATTCTTCAAGGGAATAGCCATATCCTAGTGACGGCGCTGATTCATTAGGCGTGTCCATCATATACGTAATATTCCGTATATGGTGTCCATGGGCTGGCCGTTTTCGTGTACGTGTAAAGGACACACTTATGCAATTTTCGTATTGTCATCCTTTAATGTGATACTCAAAAACCACTTATAGAGTAAATAGCTAACCGGGTGTATTGGAATATTACGTATATGGGGTCAACACACATCTGTTTATAAGATATAGGATTTTTGAAGTTAGAGGAGTGGGAGGAAAAAGGGTTTTAGAAAAAAAGAAGATCTATCACAGCCATCTGAATACTCTGTAGTATTCTTCTTTTTTTCATAAAATTACAAGTTAAGATACAGGCTGTCAAAGTAACCTAAAAAAATTTATAAAAAATAATAATTTAAAAAAAAATTATCTTTGCTTACTTATTCTTTTAAAAAATATCAATAATATTTTAATACTATGTCTCGCTAGAGAATTGTTCTTATTAATAAAAATTTTTTAAAAAAACATTGCGTTTAATATGGTATTCATAAAAAATTTATACCAAAAAAATAGTTTTTTTCTAAAAAAAATTGGCCGACTAATTTTTTTTAAAATATTTTTATTTCAATTTATTACTCTTGTTCTAATACACGACCTTACCCAATTTCATATTTTTACTATGTTTTGTTAAAAAGTTATTATTAAAAAAGGTTAAAAAATTGCCAAATTCGATCCTCTGAAATCTCTGAAACTTTTTTATCAGACATGACCTTCTCTATCACCTGTTGGCCTATGGCCCCTAAGTTATGGGACACCCTGTATAGATGAAGTTTTCGGTTTTGTTTAAAAAAGTGTTGCATATAAGACTGTTAAATTTTCTTAAATTGAATTTGAAAATGTCATGTCCTCTTAAAAGCAGGGTAGCCAGGGTTACTGCACAGGGCAAAAAAATCACCCAAAATATGCCATTATTGAGAGGCGTCAAAATTGATTTTCATTATTTCAATTATTTTTGAACAACAGGCCATCGAAGACGGGCTTTCCTAGGAATATCTGTGTTTCTTAGGGCTATTTCATACAGGACCGACCCGCGCCTGATGATCCGTAGGGGCCATTGGTTTAAATTAATTCTTCACATGTTCGCGTATCATTTGTCGACCGATTAAATGATAACCAATGGGTCATCTCGGATCATCGATCGGTTCCAAGGAGAACGTAAAAAAATCTAGTAATTTATATTTAACAGTTTAACAAAAGTTTTGAATGTAAAATTTTGTGGATAATTTCTAATTTTCTTAAGCATACCAGCGAATATATCAAATAGGGGCTATAGAACCACCGGGGTTTGAGAACACAGATGCATCATTGGATGCAGGCGTCAAATTTATGATTTTCCCGGGGTACAAATATCTCTAGGGTCGGCCTTGTTGTGTGTTTCCTATGATCCTCTTTGATTTAAGACAAATTCAATTAAGTTTTAAGTTATTTACGCAAGTTTCGTTAAAATTTCACTTGAGGCGGTAAATGTCCTGAACAAATTCATCGTAGTATTAAATTTTTAACCTCTTCTGAAAAATTGTTCCCACTTTTTCTCCATAACAATTGATTTCGGAAACCTTTGAAAGGGTGCACCTAATGACACTTGTTTTTTGTAAATATTATTGCACTTAAACATAGCACAAATATTTCCAAATATTGTTTTTTGTATCTACCACAAGGTAAATTTTGGGAGGAAGTGGTCAAGAATACGTCACCAACAGTCATTGAGCCGGCGAGGCTCAGCAAACATTGCGCTTATGAAAAGTAACAACCCCCTGCGTTTATCGTTCTTACACCCGGCTCCCACCTACGACTTTCTCGTGGGTGCCCGCTCACGCGTCACATGATCTCAATATGAAATGTTATGACAGTCATGTGACGCGCGCGCGGGCATGCACGAGAAAGTCGTAGGTGGGAACCACAGTGGATAGAATAGACCGGTGTTCGGATCTATATACATATATATATATTGATAAAGGGTACGAGCCACCTCAAAATAAAGTATATAAACTACGCTGTCACCTCATATATAACGTTGTCACCTCACTTTTTTGAGGTGTCAACGTTTTTCAATAAAAATTTCAGGGATGACTCCTGACACATTCAGCAAGCTGTGTGCAAAATTTTGTTCTGAGGTCACAAAATGGTATATATAGCTACTTTTTGGCCGTGTAGTTCACGTATCTACCGGTGGCGCTAGCGGCGCTTTTACTGAAACTAAACGGTCTACTAAGTCACCTCAGTGGTATAAAAGGTATTTTGCGTGTTAAGACCGCGTCGCAGCGACCTCAGAAATTTGGCAACCTTGTGGTTTAGATTTTAGAGACGGGTTTCTTTGTTGTATGTAATTTCAGATATTATCTGCTTTTTACCCTTGGAATGTTTAATCGAATTCTCGAAAACGTCTCGGGTCTGATATTTTAGAAGGGGCTTTGTAGACGATTATTATTATATTTTTTATCTATTGAAATAATTGAACTAATTTTGTTAGTCTTCTTACATTTCTTTGATTATTCTGGTAGTTTTCGACGGTTGATTGATTGCTTTTGTAATACATTAAATATTTGCGACAGCTATTCAACCCTGTGCTATAGGCTTTAGATTTAAAATTAGTTAAGTAGTTTAATCATTAGAGACATAAAATGCGGTTTTGGTGCAAAAGGTCCGAAACTTGGCACAATTATAGGGTTGACTGTCCATAATATTAATAGAAGTTTTTTTAAAAAAATGGCGCACAAATTCTGTTTTTCTAAAATCCCTTGGTGTTTGTAAAAGAGTTTGAAACTAAATTTTATACGAAAGTGCTAAAAAGTGTTTTTGTTAGAGTAATAGTTTTCGAGGTATGATATCAACCATTTGGTAGTCATTTTTGAATTTGCACAATTTCCTTTTTTTGGTGGCCTTTAACTTAAAAACGACAAATGACATTAAACAAAGATTGATAGATATTCTACAAAAAGTATCAATTAGTTGCATGTGTAATATTCTTGCTAGGATACAAACCACAAAGTGTTAAAGATATCCCCTCCATATATTTCTTTCTATATTATAAGCAAAATAAACTGAAATAATTAGGTTTTATCCAATTTTCTAAATACTAAGTACTTTAGAGAAAATGCATAATAAAGTTTTTGGTAGAAAACTCCATTGACGTCCCAATTATGGGGCTATTTTTAAAGATCACAAAAAAAATCCGTATTATTTTATGTTTTATTCAAACCTATCCCATACACAAAGGATGTTTATTTTGCTTGGGGCAAAGATTTATAATGAATTTCCTAAAGCAAGCATTTGTCAAAAAATCAAAAGAGTTTGTATTTTCCGATTTCAATCTTTCTATTTTTTCAAAACCCTTTATTATACCTACTTATACAGTGCGTCCGTAAAGTGTAGAATCACGAATTTTTTAAAAAAGTTCTAAAAAAGCTTGGATATCAAATAAATATTTAAAATACGAGTTAGAAAAGGTGATGGTTAATTATACAGGATGTTCCAGAAAAAGCTATGACATAAACTTATGTTTCTTTTAATAGGACACCCGGTATATTTTTTCACATTTGGCTTTGATAGGTCATTACAAATGTGGTACATTTTTGTTAAGGTATCTCCATACCTAAACACTTAATAAAAGACCTTTGTATGAAATAAGTTTTTTTAGCACCCTGATTGGTCAAATAGAGTTAAAAGTAATCATGAAGTACGTCATTTATTTAATAACAAACATATCATCCAATCAACGGTCTCTAAATCAGCAATACTGGGTAATTCCAGACTTTACGGACCTACTGTACATAAGAATCTATTATATAATTAAACCACTGTCCACTAGTTATCAAAATAATTTGACCTGTACCTATACCTATAGCATATGGGTTTATGTGAATGCATGTGTGTGTGTGTGTGTATGTGTCTGTAAAAAATAATAAAGATTTATTTCTTTATTTATAGTAAATGTAAAGAATTTATTTTTGACAGGAAAAGTTTAGTATTATAATTAAAATTATTAGTTTAAAAATTAAGTAATAAACAGTAGTTACTTAGTCAATGTTCTTAAAGTTTTTAAAATTTTAATAAGCTATTTTTAGTTACTTAATTTTTTCTTGTATTCTATCTTTTGTTTTTAGGTAAAAGCACTACAGGATTAAATTTTTCGCTTTCAGCACTAATAAAAGAATTAAAAAATTTATTATAAAAATGTTAGAATTTCTGTATTTATATTTAAAATGTGTGGAATAATTCTTGAAACTTGAATCATATATAAGAAATTTGATGAATAATATAAAAAGTTACGCTTTGTGAGATAAACGCAGAAAATCGTCGTGAGGTTCAGTTTGGTAAGGAGGTTAATTCTAGGGTAGAGGAGGTTTCCTTAAGGACACCTATCGTAAATGCAAGCTTTATAGGAAGCAAAGCCTGACATTGATTTTCTATTTTTTGGTTATTATTTTTGACATTTTTTCCTGGGTTTTGCACCTTAGGTTTCCTACTAGGAGTTCACAAACAAAATGTCAAATCCTTATAAATTTGTTCATCTAGTCGTCATTTTTACGCCTAATTTGCTTCGACTATAAAATACGATGTCCAAAAAAAGTGTTATAAATAAATGAAAATTGAAGCCAATATTTACCGTTGTGTAGGTGAAGGACAGCAATTTATAAGTAATTATTTTTGTGGTGGCAAAGAACTTTTTATAGATATGTGTGTCAATTTAAGAACTTTTAAAAACGCCTCGGATTTTAAAATTTTTTTATTAAGAAAATCCGGTTTTTAATAATGATAAATCTTTGACTAACTTACTTAGCCAATTTTAAATTAAAAAAAATGAGTCAATAAACATGTTAAAAAGATACTTTACTATTTCCAGTTTTTTACTTAAAAATACGTCCGTAAGTTTGAACCAAAACGGATTTAGCAAAAAAAAACAAATGTCTAATAATATGACGGGTTTTATTCGAATTTGAAAGACTAAGGATGCGACTTTTTTACTTAATTTGCGCCAACATAGCCAATTCTTAAAACACTTGACTAATTTAAAATATTGATAATGCCAGGAAAAAGAATTAAAATAGCTTTTTAACGTTAAATTAGTCGAACAAAAATGCGCGTTTTTAGTGTTTTTAACGTGGTCAGGCTAGCATAAACAAACAAATCACTTTGGTTTAATTTGCGATGTTTTGTCACGCGCTATTTAGCTTTTCCCTTCAATAAGAAGAACCACTATAGCAGCTACGTCCCTGGCCGTAACTTATATTCAATGTCTTTGGACGAATTCAGCTATTTCAAGAGAAGAAAAAAACTTACTCCTACTAAGCTTGCTTTTTAAGCGACAAAACAATAGTGAAAATCGCAGCAAAGCAAGTTGTTTTGAAAATAGATTTTTTTTTAGAAAAAAAAATTGAGATAACGCCGAAACTGCGTTATTTGGGTGTGTTTGAAGCTATCTGAGCAATATCGTTGTGACGTCTGTCTGCGTGTATCTCTGTCCGTAACACGATAGCTCCTAAACCGCTGAACCCATTTTTATGAAATGTTTAGGTGAAATAGTATTTGACATTGTAACGAGCTGAATAGATTTTGGTCCAAATCCACTAATGCTTGATAGTTTTTTGACAATAAATTTTTTTTTTAATGCGAACTTTTTAACGGAGCATCTTACCAATATGCGGCTTTGGAAATATAATGGAGCACTTTTATCTTAATAATTTGTGTAATACCTTAAAACATCATAAAAGCCTTCGTTTCTGAGATATGTACAAAAAAACTGAAAACGGGAAGTGTTCTAATAAGCTAGCTAGAAAGGTATCAGATCTGTCATGGATCCGTTTATTTTATTTCAGAAAATTGCATTTAAATAGAGTCAATTTTTATGTTTCCGTGGCATTTTTCAGGGGATAATGTAAAGTTGCATAATATTTTTCATATTATCTTTTGAACTAGAGGTCGTTTTTGAGTTATATAGGTTTGAAATTCCTGTTGGAGTGCACTAATAATACGAGTTGAACCAGGATTATGTATAAGTAATCCTGGGCCAACTCGGAAATTATTAGTATACTTAAATAGGAATTTATTACTTTGGTACAAATTTAAATAACCTAAAACGAACTCAGAGAAATTCGTTTTGAAAAAATATGTAACTACAAATACTATAAACTGAAGAAAGTTGCTGTCAAGATTTGGCAATTTTGCAAAGCAGGATAATAGGAAACTATGCAAATTTTTCATTACATTAACCTCTCACAAGGTGCAGGAAAATATTAATAATAAGCTTTATATACAGGGTGATGCATTTGCAATATAGCGAATAAAAATTATAATTTTATTATGACTTTCTTGGAAATTAAATGATAAAGAATGTAATTTACAAATTCTGACATCACGTGACATTTGAGCCTTTTGGTTACTGGTGGTTATTACTAGATTTATAATATGCGCATTGGGCTGTGGCGTGGGCAAACACAATATCCTGCATATGTTTTTTTCTGTTTTAAACGGCTTAACTAACTATTACAACTCCTTTTTTATTCAATTTACTTTCACGGATAAATTAAAAAATATTCAAAATTCTGTCATATCCATCATGTCATAATCATTGCAAACCAAAAATATACAAATTAATATAAACTATTAAATTTATTAGCATTCCAAAAACTGTATTTTTGACACTTCCCTTTTATTTGTTTATCGGATCTATGTGTAGAATTTTTGACAGTAAGTAAACCATTTCCCAACAAAAATTGTTTTTAGGACTTTCAAGCTATGCAACATTTCTGAGATCACAAGCCTCAAAATGAGTATTTCAAAAATAATAACAGCCCGTTTCCCTATAATGAAAGTATAAAGGTACGGTTTTTTTCATATAAAGACAGTACGTTGCCACCATTAATCTTGTCTAACAAACTTTTGCAACGTTTTAAAGTTGTAATATTTCCTAAAGTGTCCCTAAATAAAAGTAAAACGTTGTTACCTTGTATGTAATATATAAATTTAGTCAGATAAAGCTAATTCGTTGCTTATAGGTTAGGGTAGATATACGCCATACGTTATCACCTCAATAAAACCGGCAACAATGTCTGAGGTGGCAGGACATAGCACATATCCAAAGGTTGTATATTGGCCTGAGGTCCAAACGTATTCCACGTATTTATCAAATATTTAAAAAAAAAATCTTTACCCCTCTTTTGAAATTCTGGTAAAGGAAGTTCCCCTCATCTCATATATGTACCTATATATGTGGTAACACCACTAGAAATAGGTGAGGTCAGGTCGTCATATCCTTAACGCTGAGGTGACAACGGCGCGTGCATCAATATATATATATATATATATTTATATATATATATATGTCGAATTTTTCACGTCTGATAGGAACAACGGAACAACTAATATTTTTTGAATTTTTTGAAAACTAAGGCAATTTTCCTACTGTTTTTTAGTACATCCTTATACAATGTAATTTTCTAGACGTATTGTCGTTATTTTTTTTTAGCCCGCTTTATTTTTTATTACACAAAACTTAAACTACAAGTCAAACTGAATGTAATCGTTTAGTATCAAAGGTGAACCCGAGGACTATTGGGTAGTAAACAATGATGTCAGCGGATGATTTTTGAAGCTGAAACGGACACAGTATTTCCTTCGAATTTTAATTTTTGTGTAAAGAGAAATGAAGCGGGCTAAAAAAACTAACGACTGGTATGTCTGAACAATATTATTTTATAAGAATATACAAAAAAATAGCAGGCAAGTTGCCTTAGTTTTAAAAAAATTGAAAAAATATTAGTTGTTCATTTCATATCTAACTTTTCTGTAAAAAAATCAGCTGGACCACCAGTGACGTGAAAATTCGACATATATTTATAAGATCCGAACACCGGTCTATTCTATCCACCGTGGGTGGGAACCGGGTTTTAGTAGGCAACCCGTTAAGCAGCCTAACCAAACTTACTATAAGTTGATTTTATCGCAGTTGATGTTATTTTTGTGGTTTTTTTCTTCAGAAAGAAGAAAATTCTGCCACTTTTCCTTCTTTAATGGATAAGGTAAAGTTTAAAGATCCTGAACATTTTTTGACAGTTTATATTCCGAGTTTTATTTTTTTTAAAAACTGGTAAAAATAAAAATAAACAAAAGCAGCCGATGACAAGCACTTGACATTTCTAACACAGAGAACAAAATGTGAAATAAAAAAGGCAGCCGGGCGACGGCCATTTTTGATTTTCCACTTTAACTTTGGTCAATTTTTTATATTTAATAAACCGTGGTGTGCACCGACAACAAATATAGGTACCTATAAGTATATTTTTTGGTACCGGCGAATTTTTCTTCTGGTTTCCATATAGGACAAGCCAGAAACCAAAATCCTCTTGACATTTCTTCTAGTTCACCTAAAGTAATTGGTGGTTCACAAAAAATAAAACTTACCAGAGTAAAATTAATATTTTGAAAAAATAAAATAAAAATACTAAAATGAGAATTTATCAAAAATTAACTTTCAAGTGAAGATAAGTTTAAGCTTGATAACCTCAAGGCTCGAAACTGAACTACCGACTTGTCTCCTCAAAGTTACGGTTTTTATGCAAGGGAGGCTGGGACAAACTACCCTGGTGTGGAACCCATTATCCCCCCTTTGGAGAGCTTGTGGGAACCAAGTCAGTGGCGTTTCTTATAATCCTGGCTAATTTACGACAATTATTTCATAGGTATACTTGACTGTTTTTAAATTTTAGCTTTTTTAATGGTGGTAGTGCTAAGTTGAGTCCCAACTAAGCATTACAACAAATTTACAACAATTATTACATAGGTAATTTTTTTAAATTTTATTATTTGCGATCCTTGTAATCGACGTTGAAGAAAGTGAAAACCACATAGTTTTAACAAGTTCCCAATGAAAGCATCAAACCATCAGTATAAATTCCATGCCAGTATGAGAATTTTCCCTCGGAGTAGTGGTTTCTGTTGTTGGTTTTACACGGAGATATCGTCAGCATTCACATGAGGATTAGCATGGATTACTATTCTTGCAGCTTGTCATAAAGTGAGCCAAACAAGGATTATTCATATGTTTCTAATCGACGTTGGAGAAATTGGAAACCACATAGTCTGTCTCTTCAAGCAAGTTAAAAAAAAACCTGAGTAGATTATGAGATTTGGGTTTTATGCGTGCTTTAAATAATATTTTTTGGTGTTGATTTTTTAAAATGATAGTATGTATAGAACAAATTCTATTTAGTATTTCCGCGAACGCAAATGCTATATTAACAGGTGACCTAAATATAAATTTTTTAAATCAGACGTGTCGGGACGTGGCTTATTTAAGAGAATTATTAAAATCTAATAATTTAACTATGCATATAAGTCAACCTACTAGAGTTACAGCAACATCATCAACTACTATTGACTACGTGTGCACATCTTTTAAAGAATCAGAAATACAATGCTCGCCGATTCATGCTGGGCTTTTTGATCATGAAGCGGTCTATTGTTCCTTTCCAATAAAAGGTATAGGTTCTAAAAAATCGACGAAAAGAGGTAGATTACTTAATAAAAAAAATATTAGAAAGTTTACGCTGCTGTGCAGCCAAACTGATTGGAGTAGAACTTTAGCTAGCAGTGATCCACTAGAACACTTTCAGTTGCTTATTAGCAAAAAGTTTGAAATATCCTTTCCATTGGTGAAACTGAAGGAAAAAAAAAGGAGTCCTTGGTATACCAAAGGTCTAAGAAAATCAGCGATTAACTTGAGATCACGGCACTATATAAAAAATGTGTCCCTCTAAACAGTGCTTTTTTAACATATTTTGCGTTTTACAGAAAAATTTACAAAAAAACATTGATTACAGCAAAGAGAGAGACAGAGTACTTTAAAAATATAATTCAACAATCGTTAAACCAATCAAAAGAAACGTGGAGGTTAGTTAATAAATTTAGAGGTAATAATACAACTAATATTACATCAAGCCTAAAACCCCATGAATTTAATTCATTTTATTGCAAATAGGTAAAAGTATTTCAAACAAAATTACTTCTTGTGAAGATCCTCTTAATTATTTAAATCATATTTCCGTCGGAGATTCATTTTGCCTAGCTCCTACGTCCGTTGATGAACTTGAATGCATCTTTAGAAAGTTAAAGAATAAACGATCCACCGGTTGGGATAAAATTTCTCTAAAAATATTTGAGGCACTGCCTGGGAGTGCTTTGCTTTGTATGGCTAAGGCAATTAACTTTTCATTTGAAAGAGGTGAGTTTCCAACCTGTCTGAAAAAAGCTTTAATCATTCCACTTCCAAAACGGGGAGATCAGAACATTCCTTCTAACTTTAGGCCAATCGCACTACTTCCAACCCTTTCCAAAATTGTCGAAAAACTTGTACAGGGTAGACTAACATCATTTCTCATGATGCACGATCTTTTAAGCGCCAGTCAATTCGGATTTCAAGCAAAGAAAAATACAGGTGATGCTATTTTTAACTTTATAAATCATCTTTAACTTAGACTTAATTCTAGTGACAAAGCGGCAGCTGTTTTTTGCGATCTTACAAAGGCTTTTGACTGTGTCGACCATCAAATTTTACTAAAGAAACTGGAAGTTTACGGGGTTAGAGGTTTCGCACTTAAGTGGTTTCATTCATATTTGGTGGGGAGGTCCCAGAGTGTAGTGTTTAATTATGAAAGCTCTATGTTTGAAGATATAGATACCGGTCTGCCGCAGGGCTCTATTCTTGGTCCCCTTTTGTTCTTGATTTTTGTCAATGATATCTCGCATCTTCTGATAAGAGGCAAGATAACGTTGTTTGCTGATTATTACACAGTTGCTTGGAGTGATCCTAATAAAGAAATATTATCCATTATGGTACAGGAAGATGTGCACATAATTTAAAAATGGTGCGATGCCAATCGTCTGGCTTTTAACATTTCAAAAACCAAAATCCTTAATTTTAAACGTGAATTGGGGGGGATTAGACTTAATGACGAAAACATCTCAAATTCTAATATTATGATGATGATTATATGATGATAAGTTTTTAGGAATAATTTTAGATAATAGTCTAAGATTTAATGAACATATAAGCGATTTAAATAGCAAAATTACTTCTAGCTGTTTTGCATTAAGAGTGATCTCCGAACTTAGGGTTTAAGATTGCAAAAAGTTCTTACTTCTCTTTGGTTCAGTCACATTTATCGTATGGTATCTGCTTTTGGGGATGCTGTAGCGATAACTTATTTAGATCTGTATTTGTGTTGCAGAAAAGGGCACTCAGAAACGTTTGCAGGGTCAAAAAGAGGGCTTCATGCAAGCCATTATTTTCTACACATAAAATTTTAACATTGTGCTGTATATTCATATTGGAAACAGTTCGTCTTATTTTTAGAAAATACACACATGAAACAAACTTAAACAGCAGATACAGTGTTCGTCGGCCGCATATATTGCCATTACCGATCCCACACTCTACATAATTAATTAAAAACTCTTTTGTCTATAATGGTAGAAAACTATATAATCACTTGCCCCTAGAAATAAGAAAAATTGATTGTTACAAAAAATTTAGGTTTAAGACAAAGGAGGATGTATTTATTTTGTTTTATTTTCAGTTCTCTTATTTTTATGTGTAAAAAATCACTATTAGATAAGCATGGCTTTGTTAATGTCTACTGTAGTATTCGTAACAATAAAGCTACTTTTGAATTTGAATTTGAATTTGAATTTATCTTTAAAGATATTTGAAAAAATATATTTTTTCAGTGTTAAAAAAACACATATTTTTCAATGTACGAAAAACATTTTAGTATTTTTTTAACGTTCAAGAAAAGAAATGAACATATATTAAAACTGTCAAAAATATAGTTGACCTTATTTAGCGCACACGCTAACTTTTCGTAAATTCTCTAATATTCAAAAAACACACATATGTATGCCCGCGCATGGGGGTACACTTCAAGCGCACGCGTGCGAGATCGAGCGAGAACGAATTAAATGGCGTAAGAAATCAGATCGGTTTTCTCCAAACTTTCAAATTTTACCAATAAACTTTTCTCCGATTTGTGACATATTTATCAAAAACTGATTCTTCCAAGTGTAGTAGTTGTAGTGGTAGCCAAGAAGAAGATCTGGGGCCCCAGTGGAGACTACAATTCGGCGTTTCTACGGTGAGTACCCCTTATTAATACATTTGTGTGGAACCGGCAATATAACCTATGGATAAATTATTAAACGCGACCAAAATTCATTTAAATTGTATTGTACACTGCTGTCTTCGGCAAGCTTTGTACAGTATCGAAATTATCTCTTTTTTCATAGGCAGTGTGCTAACAACCTTTTTGTAGAATACAATATGTCCTTCCAAATATTGGGTCAGGTACTGTGAAATAAATTTTGATAGAATACCAATTGTTTTTTATCTGTTTCATGACAACTGTCAAGGAGAGTTGCCTCTGGTGTAGTAATAATGGTAGTAGTAGTGGTTTTCGCAAACTCCGATTTGTGCGTACACCATTTACTAAACTGATGCACCTTTAGGATACAAGTTTTCTCAAAAAGGACTTACTTTTGCCTGGCACCTCTTTGTCGAGGGCAGGGATCTTGGTCCTGCTACATGTTAGATTTGCATCTATCTAGCATCGCTATCGTCCCAGCAGAACTTGGTTGGCGGCACGACGATGAGACTTTTTTTTTGTTTTTGCATCGTTGTTCAAGGCGCGAACCGGACACCTTTTCCTTGTGAAGCCAACGACCATACCACGGCGCTACCCTGTCGCATACACCTCTGGGGCTCTATTCTCGTACTTGAACGATGTGATTATTTCCATCACATCCTTTGGCCAATAGTGGCATAGTCGCACGCTTTTCACAGTTAGTGAATTTTACGCGTTTAAAGTGAAAGATATTCTCCTGCCCCGACCGACTGAACGATTCTCCGTCGGATCGTAGGAGAAGCTTGCGCAATAGAGGTCTCTTCGCATAGCACGTGACAGTTGGGAGATTATTTAAAGCTACCAGTGTACGAGAATAACTATCCTGGCTAGCTATACTCGCACTTGAACGAGGTGGTAAATCCCACCACATGCTTTTTCCAATGACAAGCTTTAAATTAGCTCCGAGCAGTCACATGCTATGCGAAAAGACCCCCATTGCGCAAACTTCTCCTACGATCCGACCGAGAAACGTTCAGTCGGTACGGGGCAGGAGAACAGATTTCATTTTAAATGCGTAAATTCACTAATTCTGAAGAGCGGGCGACTATGCCATTGGTCGAGACAAATCATTTCGCACAACCGGTGAGCGCTCGGAGTTTGCTATTGGCCAAAGCCTGTGATGTGGATGGTCACATTCTTTAAGACCCTGGTGTAAAAGGGGCTCTAGAAGAGAGAGATAAAAATACAGAAATTTATAAAAGATGCTGAGAAGATTTTGATATCATTAGACGTATAGAATTGTGCGGTACTAAAATCTCGCTAAAAATGGCAAATAAAATGCCCGAATGCGGAACATATTTCAATCGAAAGTCACACGGAAATGTAGCAAATAGCATAAGTTACATAAAATCACAGGCCAGACTTATTTTTATTAAACACATTTTTGTACTCCAGAAGCCAACTATGCCAATTCCAAAAATCTAGTTTTGAGAAAAACGGCTTTAAATATTTTTGTAACTATTTTATTGCAGGTAGTTGATAGCCAACCTTTTTTAAAAAATGTGGTATAGGGTGCTGAGAAACCAATCAAAAGTGTGCCACAATAGACCCACTAGTGGTCGTACCTAATAAATATGCAAGGCACCCCCACACCATTACAAGTAGTTAAGGGAGATTTGTATAATATAGCACATTTTTATCAAAACGCTCAAATATTTTTAAAAGTGGAGTTAAAAAACTATCAATAATATACATTATAGGTACAAAACATAACTTGTACTTAAATATAAATTTAGAGAATAAGCTCCAAATATGTTAAAAAACACTAAAATAAAAGTAAAAGAATATTTAGTTTTGAAATTAATGCAAGTATGCTAGTTTATATAACAAGTTGAATAAAATGGCATGCCTCTCTGCACTTAATTGGAAAACTTGAATTTTACTTCAAAAAGTGGTTTCCAAACCAACGAATTTGTTCACTGTTTTCACTCAAGTCAGTAAACTAGCGAATTATCAAACGAAATTCGCCTTTAGTGTGAACGTCTTAAAAACTATATCTTATTGTTCGTGGCGAATACCTAAAAATCTCTGATCTTAAATGGCTTTAAACTTCAGTTTTATTATTTATCCGATTTAGGTAATATTTTCTGGTTTTATAAAAATTATAAACTACTGAAATAATTTTTGATGTCTCCATATGCTCGCGACTATACGCGTAACATTAAGGAAGCAATTGTTTATTCCGCTTCAATGTAAACGCATACCCTGTAAACGAACGAACTGTCTGCAAGCACAAACGAACAAATTCGTTCGGTCGTGCTCGTTCTACTGAACAAAAGGAATAAAAAGCAAAAAGCATATCACTTACTAAGTAAAGTTATGATCTACGCGGGTTACAAATATAAAATAGGATAAAATGGTGCAATGTGCCTTTTTAAACCTATGTGCGGTGTGTCATTTTAAACCAAAATGCATAGATTTATTATTTTTTAAATATTTAAAAACAAACACTTTTTCTTCAACTTAAATGCAACAAAAAATGTAAAGTAAAAAATGTTACTAATACTTGGTTCAGTTCGATAAACTTTTTTATGTCGCCACACTAAAAAGGTGCACTTAATTTAAAATATAAGGATCGTGTCCCTTTTTCTTACATTAGGACTTTTTAAAATTTAAAGTAGTAATATTTTAATTTGCATTTTCAAGTTTTGAACTTGATAGAGTCTAAAAATGTAACCTTTTTTTTTGCAAAGAGACTTGTGATAGTTGTGCATACAAATTCATGATAATTTAATAAATATTCTCTAATAAGAGAAGAAAGTGACAAATTTCACACAAACGTGAGTGTTGTGAACGAGGCCTAGTCCGCGCAGGTTTAAAGTGTTCCATATTTTTTTTATTTATATGGTCCTTACCCGACCTAACCTCCTATAATGAATAAGAGAAAAAAATGATACAACGTTCGCGAGACGTTCGGTCAAGGATGAAACCTTGGCGCTCTTCCTCACCTTAAGTAAATCGTTTGAGGCAGATGACCTCCTAAATATGAGGAGGTCGGATATCCGGGTCTTTAAACGAGTAACAATATTTTACTCCTACTAATCCCCAAGACGAAACTTTGTCCCAGTGATTGCTGTCGAATCATTAGCCAAGGGAAGGCTTTTCTATCGCGTTGGCTATGCATAGCAGCCGCGAGAAAATTTCTCAAAATCTCTCGACCTAATTCGGAAAATTGATCGGCAGAGTGTGTCATTAAATAAAGAGTTGCACTAAAAAGTGTTGCTGGTTTCCTCGGCAGGTCCAGACTTTAGAAATCAATAATAATCCGGTTTGGAGAAATACGACTCGGATACCGGGTGATTTTAAAACTAAGTTAAAAGAAATTTAATAGATTTTTATTCTTAGTCGTGCAACTCTATCAGCATTCTTAATTTAATTTGTTGACAGCTCTATTTCTCTCTTTATTAAATTTTTCCTATTTGTGTTTGTGACTAAAGAACCCCGCAGTTTTCTAATGCCATGTATGCACCAAATATTCTAGAACAGTACGCGCCGATACACACACGGGTTTTTCTGCCGTGCGGTGTCGCAGCGGTAGAGGAAAGTCGTCTAATATGGGGAGGTTTTTTTCAAAAATAGTAAAAAAATAGCATGATATGTTCAAAATTGGAAAAATCTTGTAGTGTTTTGCACCAGGACAGACGATATATGTACAAAACCACTCAAATTTTAATAAATTGGGATAGTTATCCTATTTTGTAAAAAAAAATGAATCTCCCCAAATTAGGAACCTGTGGGGCCTAAATTGGGGAGGTCGAATTTTCGTATACATTCACCTTTGCAGAAGCAATTTATGGATTCAATGGGATGCAAAGTGTATTTGAAGAAGAATGGATGTTATTTTTAAGAAAATAACTTTAAAATCTGCTAAGATGCATTTATTAAGAAACAATTTTCTTATTAAAAACAAATGGATCCATGACGGATGTCAGACCTTCCTAGCTAGCCTATTAGCTCACAAGCCATGATATATCAGCCTTGAAAACAATTTTTTGTAGATATCTCAGAAACTAAAGCTCCGAAGTTTTTGGTTACAACACAAATTATTAAACAAAATGCAGTAATTTATTAATTTTCAAAAACTTTCATTTGCATTAATGGATTTTGACCAAAATCTAATCAGCTCGTTAGAGTGTTGAACACTATTTAACCTAAAATTTTTATAAAAATCGATTGAGCGGTTTAGGAGCTATCGTGTTACGGACAGACACACAGACACACATACACAGACAGACATCATGACAATATTGCGATATAGGTCAAAATACACCCAAATAACACATTTTCGGCGTTATCTCAAAAAAAATGTTGTCGTCGAAAATAATACCTTCTCTAGCCATTGCTGCGCGGGCTAGGAAGGTAAAAATGAATTCAAAAGTCACGATAAATGGTCATTTAAACATAGCTACGGCCTTTGGACCAAGATCCCCGCATAGTGTGTGAGTTCACTTGAAGCACACAGTGCAGCGAACCCAGTCTTCACCTTCGTGGTCATCTGAAAAAAGTCCACCGCAGTAAAAGCACTCCGCATGTTCATCATCAGACTTTGAGTCGACTGCAGAGTCATCCATATATTGGGCTTCGTCTTATTATAAGAGGATTCTCCTAATATGGGGAGTCCCAAATTAGGACTCCCTAAACTCCCCATAATAGGAGACCCAGTCCTCTAAGGTTCATAACTTCAAAAAATAAATATCATATTTGTATTATTGAAAATAAACATGTAGCATTAATGTTGTCTCTACAAAGCTTCGTTTAATAAAAAAACAAGTCATTAATTCCTAACCTTACCGTAGCCATTAATTAAAACGGATAACACAAACAAACTTTCTAAATATTTCTATTCAGATAATGTGGGCCCATACTTTCATGTTTTAAATAAAACAGGTTATCATTACTGCAATATAGGCAACCGAACATACAATACAAAATACAGTACGTGCGATTGGTCGTATACCCTCATTCTCTGAGATTTTGGATCTCCCCAAATTAGGAAACCTCCCCATATTAGGCGACTTTCCTCTACCGAACGGCAGAAAAACGCGTGTGTGTACCGGCGCTCGGACCGCAAGTGCGGTAACGCTGCGGCACCGCGCTGCAGAAAAACGCATGTGTGTATCGGCGCTTAAAGACTAGATTTTACAACCCACCAAAATACAAATAGGGGATACAGCATACATTTGACACTACCATTGAAAATATAAAATTTTGGCTAAAACAGAAAGGTACTGGTATGCAACCAAGAACCATGAAGCTCCCAGATGATTGTTTGATGAGTTGTTTTTTCCGCTAGGTCAGTGTGGGCTTGCGGTGCTACAGTAACGTCACCGGGCTCCCTCTAGACAGCTTTAAGCTGTTATTTTGACTTTTAAATGGAATAATCGACAAATTTGATATGACTAACTAATGAAGCAATATTACCTTAAGAATTATGGTCAATAAGCAATTGTCAGTTTACTAACATGTTTTAGATACTTATATTTAAACTTGGAAACATCTAATAGAAAAGTAATGAGGTAGGTGAAAAACGGTTAAACCATTTTAAACATAATTTTATAGGATCAAACGATGAAGAGCTGGTTAGTTTTTGGTGGAGGTGGTGTAACCAAAAAAGGTGAAGGAGGGGGTTTATTATTTAAAAAACTTGGGAATTCTATAGCTACTATTGAGCTGCAATTTTTTAAAATTGAATAGAAAATTAAAATATATAAAAATTGGTATTTAGTCAATAAACTGTCAGATATTTGGTTTTCAAGATATTACAAAAACAGGCAGGAATATTTTAAAAAACCACAACAGCTATACAGGGTGTCCCATAACTTAGGGGCATAGTATAGCAGATGATAGAGGAGGTTGTTTCCGAGAAAAAAGTTTATATAACATGGGGGTCAACACACATCTGTTTATAAGATATAGGATTTTTGAAGTTAGAGGAGTGGGAAGAAAAAGGGGTTATAGAAAAAAAGAAAATCTATCACCGCCATCTGAATACTCAGTTAATTGTGATTCAAAAATATAGTATTCTTTTTTTTCATAAAATTACAAGTTGAGAAGATACAGCCGAAGTAAGGTTTTATTAATTTGGTTCCTAGGTTATTTAGAGGGTGCTGTTATGGGTTTTAGGATCAATTTGGCTACATAAAGGTAATTTATATTGCCAATTACCTAAAGGGGTGTTATACAACCAAAAAGTGATTTATAAAGGGATTATAATAAAACTGATATTCCTTCTGTTCATTTTAGATACTTTTGGTTTTATTAATTTCTGATTTATAAAGATGATCTTATAAAACCATTTTTGCTAAAGTTTTTAAAAAGAAATAAATATAAACTTTGGTAATTTAGTTTTTTTCATTACTTTAGGTCATCACAAAAGTGTTTTATAACAGAGCTCAATAGTTATCTTATATCCTTTTGTTTTTATAGTTACCAGTAGTTTAAAAGTAAATATGATTAGATAGGCGGCCATATAGAACCTAGTTTCCTTAAGGTTTTTAAAAGTGGTAAATATAAACTTTAGACTTTTGGTTTTTGCCATTACTTGCATTTTAAAATGGTTTTATATGAAGGCTTAAACTTAATTCTTTTGTATTTATAGTTACCCATAGCTGTATATTAAATATTATTTAAATATGCGGCCATATAAAACCAGAAGTAAGTAACTACTTTCGTGTTTTATTTGTTTAGGTATTTCTTGTAAAAATAATAGATATACCTAGGTACAGATTGGTACCTACCTATTGCAAGATTGATTATTTATAGCCCAATAATTAAGAATTGTTGAGTTTCCGTCCTCCTTGGTAGGACACCCAGGCATAGATAAGGCCTGTTTAGACGGCCAATATAAGAGGTTGCCCTCCAACCTGCAGGCACAACGAATATCATTGCACTGGCCGTCTCCATTGTGTCGAAATCGCACGATAAATAACATTTAAAAGTGTTGAATTATACGCCTTAGTGTACGTAAACACTTTAAAAACAAATACAAAAAATTTAAGTGAGGTTATGTTGACTATGTTTACATTGTTCTTTTTTGTTGGTTTCATAAGGGCACTCAAAAATCCTTGTTGCGATACAGTAACTAATAAAACCAAGTGACCACAATAAAACCATAATGGCGTATATAAATTTATTTAAAAAATATTGTAAAGAGAAAATATTTATCTAGTGGTTTTAGCAGTGTTTTTTAACAATAATTTTACTTTAATTTTAATTTTTTATACTAAAAAAATAGTTTTTTTTTTTTTTTAATTGACCTACTAATTTTTTTTTAAATATTTTTATTTGAATTTATTACTCTTGTTCTAATACACGACTTTAATCAATTTCAAATTTTTACTGTGTTTTGTTAAAAAGTTATTATTAAAAAAGTTTTAAAAATTGTCAAATTTGATCCTTTGAAATCTCTGAAACTTTTTTATCAGACATGACCTTCTCTATCACCTGTTGGCCTATGGCCCCTTAGTTATGAGACACCCTGTATAGATGAGGTATTTGGATTTGTTTAAAAAAATGTTGCATGTGAGACTGTTAAATTTTCTTAAATTAAAAAAAATTAAATGTAGGGTAGCCAGGCTTACTGCACAGGGCAAAAAATCACCCAAAATATGCCATTATTGAGAGGCGTCAAAATTGATTTTCATTATTTCAATTATTTTTGAAAAACAAGTCATCGAAGACGGGCTTTCCTAGGAATATCTGTGTTTCTTAGGGCTATTTCATACAGGACCGACCCGCGCCTGATGATCCGTAGGGGCCATTGGTTTAAATTAATTCTTCACATGTTCGCGTATCATTAGTCGACCGATTAAATGATAACCAATGGCTCATCTCGGATCATCGATCGGTTCCAAGGAGAACGTAAAAAAATCTAGTAATTTATATTTAACAGTTTAACAAAAGTTTCGAATGTAAAATTTTGTGGATAATTTCTAATTTTCTTAAGCATACCAGCGGATATATCAAATAGAGGCTATAGAACCACCGGGGTTTGGGAACACAGATGCATCATTGGATGCAGGCGCCAAATTTATGATTTTCCCGGGGTACAAAAATCTCTAGGGTCGGCCTTGTGTGTTTCCTATGATCCTCTTTTATTTAATTCAAATTCAATTAAGTTTTAAGTTATTTACGCAAGTTTCGTTAAAATTTCACTTGAGGCGGTAAATGTCCTGAACAAATTCAGTCAGTCATCGTAGTATTAAATTTTTAACCTCTACTGAAAAATTGTTCCCACTTTTTCTCCATAACAATTGATTCGGAAACCTTTGAAAGGGTGCACCTGATGACACTTGTTTTTTGTAAATATTATTGCACTTAAACACAGCACAAATATTTCTAAATATTGTTTTTTGTATCTACCACAAGGTAAATTTTGGGAGGAAGTGGTCAAGAATACGTCACCAACAGTCAATGAGCAGGCGAGGCTCGGCAAAAATTGCGCTTATGAAAAGTAACAACCCCCGGGGTTTATCGTTCTTACACCCGGCTCCCACCTACGACTTTCTCGTGGGTGCCCGCTCACGCGTCACATGATCTCAATATGAAATGTTATGACAGTCATGTGACGCGTGCGCGGGCATGCACGAGAGAGTCGTAGGTGGGAACCACGGTGGATAGAATAGACCGGTGTTCGGATCTATATATATATATATATATATATATATGTCGAATTTTTCACGTCACTGGTTGTCCAGCTGATTTTTGTAAACAAAAGTTAGGTCTGATAGGAACAACGGAACAACTAATATTTTTTGAATTTTTTGAAAACTAAGGCAATTTTCCTACTGTTTTTTAGTACATCCTTATAAAATGTAATTTTCTAGACGTATTGTCGTTATTTTTTTTTAGCCCGCTTTATTTTTTATTACACAAAACTTAAACTACAAGTCAAACCGAATGTAATCGTTTAGTATCAAAGGTGAACCCGAGGACTATTGGGTAGTAAACAAAGATGTAGGTCAGCGGATGATTTTTGAAGCTGCAACGAACACAGTATTTTCTTCGAATTTTAATTTTTGTGTAAAAAGTAATGAAGCGGGCTAAAAAAACTAACGACTGGTATGTCTGAACAATATTATTTTATAAGAATATACAAAAAAAAAGCAGGCAAGTTGCCTTAGTTTTCAAAAAATTCAAAAAATATTAGTTGTTCATTTCATATCTAACTTTTCTGTAAAAAAATCAGCTGGTGACGTGAAAATTCGACATATATTTATAAGATCCGAACACCGGTCTATTCTATCCACCGTGGGTGGGAACCGGGTTTTAGTAAGCAACCCATTAAGCAGCCTAACCAAACTTACTATAAGTTGATTTTATCGCAGTTGATGTTATTTTTGTGGTGTTTTTCTTCAGAAAGAAGAAAATTCTGCCACTTTTCCTTATTTAATGGATATGGTAAAGTTTAAAGATCCTGAATAGTTTTTGACAGTTTATATTCCGAGTTTTATTTAAAAAAAAACCGGTAAAAATAAAAATAAACAAAAGGAGCCGATGATAAGCACTTGACATTTCTAACACAGAGAACAAAATGTGAAATAAAAAAGGCAGCCGGGCGACGGCCATTTTTGATTTTCCACTTTAACTTTGGTCAATTTTTTATATTCAATAAACCGTGGTATGCACCGACAATAAATATAGGTACTTATAAGTATATTTTTTGGTACCGGCTAATTTTTCTTCTGGTTTCCATATAGGACAAGCCAGAAACAAAAAACCTCTTGACATTTCTTTTAGTTCACCTAAAATAATTGGTGTTTACTAGTTTTTTGTAAGCAGAGATTAATAATGTAAAAACCGCGATTCCTAGCTAAATCTGCAGAAGTTTTGAGAAATGTCCAGCCAGATTGTTGCCAACATTATCATGGAAACGGGGTGTGGGATACACGAGGCAGACTGCTCTTTTGAATGAATCCATTACAATTTAAATACATCTGTCACTATACTATTTTACTCAGATAATAATTCATGATTTACTCGCTTCAAAAGTTTCGCCTAATTTTTTTCCAATTTTGCCTACACCTGGTATAAAAATATTCGTTACCGACTCCTTTCTCGCCGATCGTTTTTCATCCAACCCCATACTTTTATTATGGCTGGATAAAGTAGTTTTAAACTCGATGCAAACTTTAAATTTTCAAGCAAATTCCTCGAAAGTTTTTCAACTTTTTTTTGTAAATCAAGGAGTTTGAAGTCTATAGAATGTGTTTAACGATTAGAAAACTGTTTTAAAAGTTAAACGCGGGATGTTTTCTGGGTTACTTTAGAAAATTGTTTTTGTTCTTAAAAGTTTTTAAGATTCCTTTAATGTACTAAAAGATATGAAACAATACAACGCGGGGCTAAACTTAAAAAAGTTTAATTTTTCGTTGCTGTTCTTTAGTCAGGAAAAGTGGAGAAACGGTATTAAATAATTCTGTACCCCAGAGCCACACTATAAATTTAATTTTTGCAAAAAACTCGATTTTGATTTGCTACTTTTCCTGCAATAGGTATGAACTTTTGCCCAACTGCAATAATGCAAGACTTTACACAAAACCGTAAACCACAATTCCAAATCAGGGGTGAAATTAAAGAACGAAAAATCATAAAACAAGTCTCCTGTGCTTCGGCAGGGTTTTGAACCGAAACCTTTGGCTATGAACGTCAACACCCTACCAATTAGGCCACCGAAACCAGTGGGAGCGAAGTACTATAAAAATAGTTAAATGGCTTGGTCAAGTGAGAATAGCGTTCCTGCACTGTACGTGACACTTACCGTGATATGAAGTTTTAAACATTTATACTCATTGTTTCGGTAGCTTAATTGGTAGAGCTTTCGCGTATATAGAACTCAACGCAAAGGTTTGGGTTCCAGGGGCGGATCTAGAAATTTAATTTGGAGGGGAAAGTTTTTCACGTTTTGCAAGGTGGCCGGGGAGAATAGGACAATTCGCCGCCGCCTACTCACCGCCGCTAATTTGCCCCCGGACCAACTTTTGCCGGGGCCGACCAGCCTCGCCACCGACCCAACTCGCTGTCGACTTGTTTTGCCGCCGCGGCAACTCGTCGCCGTAACAACCTGCCACCGGCCGCCTTAGTTCAGTTTGCAATTTTAACAGGTGTGTAGAGTTCCGGTGACAATGCAACTTAATATTTTTTTATTACAAAAAATTCAAAATGGCGATCTAAAATGGCGGATTTTAAACAAGTCGCTGCTTTTGATTTTAGAATTAAAAATAATTAACTCACACGTCATCAAAATTCTACTGTAAGGTATAATTATGGGCTACAGTGTTCTCTTCAACACACAGAATCTCTCGTATTTCGCTAGATGGCGCTTCTTGCGATAGTTTTCTCACTATTTACATTTAATTGGAGACGAAACCATCTAATTAACTTCGCAAGATTTGTCACATTGACCAGCAGTGTTCCGAGGAGTCCCATAAGGACGAAACAGTTAACTGTCAACACTTATTAGGTGTCCATTAGATCTTGGACCCCAGTGAGGTGAAGCTTTCAGGCTACCCACGGAAAAATATGAGGGAAACAAAAACTCCTTTTTGCCCGATTAGCTACGAAACTTGTTTGATTTTTAAATTCACGGGTACGAAATTCCACGTTTGTTTATAAATTTTGCAGTGTTGTAGATTTGCTGTTGAAACTAAGTGGCTTTTACGAGTAAATTTGAATTTTTGACGATCAAGATACAGCCAAAGGTAGGTACTTTTAGATTTTATTTATAAAATATTTATGAAGTTATAAAGTTTTTATAGTTTATTTCTAATATGGGCCATTATTATGTTTTCAAAATGGGCTAGCCCATATTTGTAGCAATATTTCAAATGGTGCGCTATGTTTTAGAATGCCGCGCAAAAGACTTATGGCAACTTCCAATGTGAGTACCAAGACATGGGATACAGAGGATATGAAAAGGGCAAAAGCACACAAAATATTAAACCAGTTAAAAAAAAGTAACTTGCTTACTTGGTTTCAAATTTACGGATACTAAAATTTACGCTTATTAGTATATTTGATTTAAAAATTCCGCTGCTTGACGCTCATGTCTGAAGGTGGGTAAAAACGCCAATCAGCGTTGATCTGGCCTGAAAAGCGTATAAGAAACGAACTCAATCACGCGGTCTCGTGTGAATTTGACTCAAAATTACTCTTTGCCATTTGGTACCCTCAAAAACCTCTTTAAAATTCAAGCTGTGCGTTATCATCTGTGAAGCTGTGGAGCATGGAACTGGAGAACAGGGCCCTGTAAGCGACTACCTCTGCAGATATCGGTGAGCGACGAGTATTTTTTATTACACTTTTTATCCTCTCTCTCTCGCCACACTCTACCCTTTACACCCTTACCCAATACAGTCCCTTCTGCCTCAACTTATGGGCTACATAAGTTGTCGTAGGTCACGGATGGTTTCTTTTTCTTTTCATCGATCGATAGTTATAGCAGTTTATACTTGTTCTAGTTTCTCTTGTATATTCTATGTATTCGTAGATGGTGCTTCTTGTGAGGGTTTTCTCACTAGAGACGTAGGATGAGCGACAAAACGGTCTGATTACCTTCGCAAGGGAGACCCTTGCAGTGTTCTGAGTCCGATAAGGACGAAACAGTTAACTGTCAACACTTATTAGGTGTCCATTAGATCTTGGACCACCGTGAGGTTAAGCTTTCCAGTTACCCAAGGAAAAATATGAGACAAACAAAAACTTATTTTTAAGCGATTACAGATGATATGCCTAGACAAGAAAAGGTTTTCTGAAGACTATCAAGGTGAACTCTGGGTTCAATGTTTAATGTGTAATTTGTGGTATCATGTCGACTGCGCAGGCGCTGATAGAGACGACTGTCTGTGACTTTTGTGCCAGTGAATAATATTAACTTAACACTAACTTAACTGTTATGTTTTTTTTTTTAATGTTGCACTTGAATAAAACGCTTGAGTTAATATTTGTAGGTATTTTTTGTAGTAGCCCATATTTGTAACGCACTCTCATTGATTGCTATTATGTCATTTTTATTTAAACAAAAAATATTTAAAAAAGTCTTCCGTGAAAATTCAAATAACTGTCAGTATAACGTTTGTTAGGTTCTACTTGTTCGGTAAAAAAATAAAAACATGATCTACACCAAAAATATGTTAGATATGTCAAATAAATCAAATAGTAGCCCATATTTGTACCTTCTCTTCTAATTATAATAATAATAATATTTATTTTAAGCATCTTTAAATGTACAGAAATTATAAATGTGTATATTCCCCCTTAGAAGTTTTAAATAAATATTTAAGGCAATTTAAAGCTTTAATACTTCCAGAAACTGATAGAAATTCTAACAAAACTATTTTCAAAAATTTTGAAAACCCAAATTTTGAATTCACTTCCCTCCTTTATACATGTAAAGTTATGTAAAACTAACATTGCCCACTTCCCGGTAGAGTTGAAATTTGGCAGACTGAATTTTAACAAACTATTAAAAAAACATTTTAATTCCCTTCCCTCCTACATGTAAAGGTATGTAAAATTAATATTGCCCACTTCCAAAAAACCTGCGTAGTTGGGATTTGAGAGACTAATAGAAACTATAGTCAAATTCTTCTTAAAAACTAACATTTCCAACAAATTAAAAAAATTCGCAAACTCACCAGTTGTAGAATTGCAATAAAACACAAAATTATTAATACCTTTCTTACGAATGCACAAATTAATAAAAATAGAAACTTATTCATTTTAGTAGGAAAATTAACAGGTAAAAGCTTGAAAGCTTTCGGGCACAGGCATTGTAAAAGTCAGTTTTGAACATTAGGGACTTATTGGAATAAAACCTGACTTTATTTTAGAGTCGACTTTATTTTGACACATTTACACAGAAAACTAACAGCTGACCTCTCAAAATTGACATACCAAAGCCAAATTTAATAATAAAGACGCTAACTTTCATTTAATAAATACCGACACTAATAAATTCGGTTTTTAAATTCGCAAAGGCCGAATTTGGACGAGAGCAGCTGCTTTTTATATATAAATCTGTCACCATAGGGTCGATTTTAAAATAAGGTCAGGTTTTATTCCAATAAGTGTCTATTATTTCACAGATTTTACTACTTTAAAACTCAATATTATCCAAATCCTTTAAAAAATGTGTGAAATCATAACAGAAACATTTTATGTAAAAAAGTATAGCCAAGTTTTCCAATGCAAATTTCAAAATTAATGGTCTCACTCAGTTGGAAATATTTTGGCTGTAACGCCAACTGTTTTTTAAAAAAAAATCTTATTATGCGCTATGATCCAAATACGGCCATGTGTAGTTAGTGGCGGATCCAGGAAAGGAGGGACAGAGGGGCCCGGGCATCAACCCCCCTATCTGACAAAACTTTTTTTAGTTCAAGGAAAAAAACTAAAATGGATCCACCACAAATTTTAACAAAATTTACCCGCAACACCACTATTTTAATATTTTTCAAAAAATTCTACGGTATGTATGTACATCAAAGGGCCAATGTGTTAAGCCTTAATCATTTATTGTTGTAATCTGCAGAGTTTTATTATGTGCTGGGTGAAAAAAAAATATGCCACTTTAGTCCAACTCATTATGTACGTGGGCACAATAGATCCATATGTGGTCGCAGTGCATGGAGGTTCAGTAGGGCCTGTATAACCACTTTCGAATCAGGCCCGTACTGCCCCGGGCGGGAGTGCGGGGATCCCCGCCGGGGCCCCGGCTGGGACGCCTGACGTTGCTGAACATGGGCCGCTTAGAGCCCGGAGCTACTTTGGGCCTGGATATATGGATGTAAAAGTTATCGTTAGTATTTGTTAGGTCTTTCCGTGTTCTTGTCAGAGAATATCAAAATTTGGTGAGTGGGGCCTCTTCTTTGATCAAAATTAAGAAGATAATATTACTGAACATATTACTGAGATGATTAGTTTAATTTATATTCAAAAAATAATTGGTAATTAATCTAGTAAGTGGCCTTATGAAAACTGCCTAGATTTTGCTTAATTCAGTTGAACTGCAAATATTGCTTTTGTAACAGTGTGAACAGTGATACAGTCTATATCGTTATTTTTTTTTACCATTTTTTTTCGTTGGCCTATGCTATTTGTTATGGTAAACAGCTCTAAGTCAAAAAGTTATCTCAAACATTATGATATCGAGTATAACTTATAAATAAATTGTTTTTAACAACACTTTTTTTTCTGGTTACGAGTAGTTGGGGTCCTACCCCTGGGTGCGCCCATGCTTGAAAAGTTTTTTTAGAGATATTATTAATTATATTAAAACCACAAGCTCCTACTACGTTGTAACATAAATTATTGAGAAACATGAGTTTTAATATATTTCGAAAACCGTTAAAAAGTTAGTTTCAAATTTTTTCCATTTTTATACTGTGTTTTACTGTTGTTAGCATGAATGGATTTTAACAAAAATTCAACCAGCGCTTTACAGTATTTTATACTATTTTAACAGAAAACTTCTTGAAAATCGGTTGAGCGGTTTAGGATCTATTGTGGTCCGGACAGACATACACACGGACAGACCTCATAACGATATTGCTAAGCCTGGTCAAACTTCACCCAAATAACACATTTTCGGCGTTATCCAAAAATTTTTACATAAAAATGACTTTATTTTTCAAAAATTTTCGTCTGCGGCGCATTTAAGCTTCATATAATACCCCCATTACTGGTTATGGGGCCCTTGGCTCTGCTCTCCCGCCGGGGCCCCTACGTACCCAGTCCGGCCCTGTTCCGAATATATACATACAATACTTGTATATGAAAAATGTTTGGTTATGGCACATTTTACACGTAAATTTTAATTTCAGACCTAAAATTGCAAAAAAACTGTTCTGGTTTTTGCTTTCTCCTTGGACCATTTCCTTCGCAAATCCTGGATACGCTACTGTGTATAGTATGTTTTATTATCAGTAGGGGAGCGGGGGGTAATGGGAGCCGTTGGGTAATGGGAGCCACCTCGGTTGCTCATCCCTGGATAACCATCAGACATATCCGAATGCATCCAAGGCTTTGGCTTGCTCGCCCTACTAGCCCCAGCTACCCGTGTAAGCTTTTCAGTTTGTTGTCGATAGTGTACGGAGCGCTGTTTGTTTTCATTACTTTGTATCTAAGAACACGTGCTTATTAAAACCGTGGTAAGTACAGCTATGTTTATTACTTATAAATTAATTTTGTGGCCGGTAGTTTACTTAAGTCGGTATTCCAGGAAGTATAGTTTATTTGAAATAAAAATAATACCCTTCTATTTTTAATAACCTCAAATTTGGCAAATGGTCATGTGGGGTAATGAGAGCCAAGTGGCTCCCATTGCCTGCATTGGCCCTCATTACCCTAAACTACATTTTTATTATTTTAAATGCCTCGAAAGAGGTCCAGAGAGACCGAAAAGGCCTCCTGGTCAGTAGAAGATCTGCAAAGAGCTTTCCGTTTGGTAGAAGGTGGTCAAAGCACCAGAAAAGCAGCAGCTGAATGTAATATACCCTACCCTACTTTGCAAAAACGCATTAAAAAAACAAATTTGCAAATGTGACCTGACAATGATCAAAATCGTTGTGTTATATGTGACAATGTTGGTAAAGAAAACGAACAGTGATTCAGGTGCACTGTGTGCCGTATATGAACACATTCTGAGTGTTCTTGCGTTGAAAGTGCCAAAGGTTACATTTGCGACTTTTATATTAAAAAACAATAAGATTTTTTTTAATATTATGTTTTTTGAGTTTTTTAAAAGTTATGTTCCAAGTATTTTTATGCTGAAATAAAAGTTTAAATTTAAATTAATTGTTTTTTATAATAGAAAATAGAATGCAATGCAAATGCACTTTTTTTTAAATAAGAACAAAGCAATTTCTTGTTTTCTTCTTCTAAAACTTTAAAATCATAAGTTACGAAACATACAGTGTTTAAAGTTTATCAGGGCAATTTGCAGAAAAAGTATTTTTAGAAGTTTTTATAGCACTTGTTCCTTAGGTGGCTCCCATTCCCTCCGCTCCCCGAATAGTTTATACAAATTAGGAAAGAATACAAATATGCCTATACATAATATTTTTTATATTTACAATATCATATTTCATTCGGTGGTTTTCAGAATAAAAAATAAAACTTTTTTAGAAGGATTGTGGAAATAACAATGGGTATAAATTTGGAAAGGGTTTAAATATAAGAGTCTATCCAGCATATTACTCCAAGAATTGGTCCTCTAAAAATTTACATAAAAAAATCACAGGACCATAATTTTTTTATTTATTATGACTATACAACATAGCAGTGTCTAAGTTGGGTCACTTGATCAATTTGACTTAAAGGCTTTATTATAGGTTAAAAAACACTGTTTTCGGTTTAGGAAATAGTCAAAAGACTAAACAAAAACAGTTTGCGGGCAGTCCCTCAAAAGGTGGACAGGGTAGCTCGAAGACACCGGTGTTTCGTCCTCATTGGGATACATCAGTTCGAGCGTACCCATATGGGATGGAGATGAAATAAATAGTGATATCTGAAAAGGAATCATGAGATGCGAACATTTACTAAAAATATCAAATGTCAAGTTGAAGCTTTAGTCACACTAAGCGCAAACATGATTTGACGTATCCCAATGGGGACGATACCGGTGTCTTCGAGCTACTCTGTCTCCCTTTTGAGAAACTGCTCGCAAGCTTGTTTTTAAAATTAAATTATTTTTTTTTTGATCAATAGATTTCGTTCCCATACCTGGTGTAATAGATATTTTGATTCAGTAACTCTAAACTTGCTAGCATATTGCAGGTTATAATTTAATGACCACTTAATTTTTGTGTTTTTAAATATTTATTGACCTTACGATAATTATCCGTTAGGCGGCTTGATATGTTGTTTTATTTGCCCGCCTTAATCAGGTTTTTTTTATTAATTTATAATTTTATAGCCCATATCAGGAATTTTATAGTTTTTAAAAATCTCCCGCGCGTATTCATATACGTAGAGACCATATATCTTACTTGAATATCTTAAATGTTTTACGAGGCAAATCACAAGAACAAAAGCCTGATAAGAGAAGAAATCACGTATATAAACACTGAAACCTGGAACAAAAGTTAGAGCTAAAGAATAAACTATCATAACAAAAACAGTTCATGTAAAAAAGCCAAGTACGCGAAAATGGTATTCCGTAAAAAGAATTGAGATAAAAGTAAAGCCAAGTTCTCCAGTACAAATTTCAAAATGAAACGTTCTTACTAGTTTGGAAATATATTTTTTTTAAACTTTGCTATGCTATTTTTTCCAAGCGTTTGGTCATAATTTCTGTCAGTCTGCCAAATTTCAGCTTTGTAGCATACCTATTTTGATTATCTATACATGAGTGAGTGAGTAAGTGGTAATTTCGACGTTTTTGGAAATTTCTTAACTAATTTACTATTTTATGGAAGGGCATGAACCTTGAAGGGGTTCTTAACTCTATGAAGATCTACGACTGTGCAAAGTTTGAGTTTCGTAACTCATTCCGAAGTTAAGTTTTAGATGGGTCAAATATAGGCCGAAATGTTTCAAGAAAAGATGGTACAGCAGTTTACGCAAACTTGGCGGGGCACTAACGTGCCCTCAAATTTTTGTGCTTGCCAAATATTTGTTTATGCGTATATACTAAACGCATAAAATGCGATGCAAATATCGTTTATACCGAGGTTTATACTATGCAAGTACAAGCGAAGAATCTAATTCGTTCGGTCGTGCTCTCTATAATGAAAACAACAGAACTAATTGGAACATTTCTCTCACAACAAAATTTTCAGTACAGTGAGCACAATAAGATAAATTTTGGTCTAGAATTGCCAAAAAAAGGATGTTTTTCTCGAGAGGTTGGGAGTACTGATTTACAAATCACAAGTCACCCTCGCTATATTAAAAACGTGACATTAGAATGACCTTACTTAGGTAGAGAAACAGGGAAAAGGGGGTCAATATGGGCCTATAAAGTTAAACCTACTTTTTTTATCTAAAATAAAGAAGTATTCCATTGACACGAATGATTTCTATGTATTAGACGGTCATTATACAGGGCTCGACCTCGAACGTTTAGCCTTTATGAAAAGCGTATAAAAAAGGATGAACATCTGGAAAGCAAGAAGTCAGTGAGGGAGGAGCTTTTGCAGCTGTGACTCAAAATTCATTAATAGTTTTTTATTACTAAACCGGAGCAATCAAAATAAGATTTCACTTTTAAAAAACGAAGAAATAGTCATAATTATTTATTTCATTATTTTAACTTTAATCAGGAAATATTAAATCGAGAAAAATTAAATTTTTTAATAATTTTTTCTTACACAATAACCTTGCTCTTTTATTAGTCGCGCTTAAATGCCGCTCAAGTGTTCGTTCTCCTGGCGGCGGCTCACGAAGTCAAGTTGCTAAAAGTCACCATCCACTATCCAGGAAACAAAATAGGGGACAGCAATTTTGGGGGTAGGTATGTACGACAGCCCTAAACCTCTTGCTCCTCTACTGGTTTCAGTCTACAGAAAAAAATGTTTGTCATATTTTACTACTCCTTTAAAATTTTATCTTTGCCCCTTAAATGGAGGGGCCATTCCTCTTGAAAAAAAAACAATAAGTTGAAATGCGGTGTTACGGTAATTGCAATTATTTAAGTTTTTTGAATAATTGAAAAATTATTTTACAATTATAATGAAATTACAAAAATGCAATTGAATTACTAAAGTGATTGTTATTATTTGTAAAAAGCTATTTTGCTTTTATTATTTAAAGCAATCCACGTTTCGTACTGAATTTAAGGGGTAAGTTCAAAATGTATTACGAAGGAAGACGGCTCCTAAATTAAGCATTTTCACATTTTGTAAATTATGAAAAAGTGAAAGAAATAATTTTTTTTTATTTTGCAAGTAGGAAATGTATAATTAAGCTATTTTTTTGTTGTAATTAATTACACAGTTTTCTATGTACATTCCTGTAAAGTAATTTGTAATGTAATATTTACTTTTCAAATTATTGGTTTCTAACTCTGCTTGAGAATAAATCGGTACACATAAAGACCAAGAAATTTGTTATCGATAAAGTTGAATTTGTGGAATATTTTGTTTGTGCGTGTAGTGTAGTAACCTCCATTAACATTTTTGCCATGTTAGAAAGCTCTACCTGTATACTTAATTACGGATTCGCAGTATTGATTATTAGTCATACAGTTCAGATGATATCTAAGAGATGGCGCTACAGCAATTAAAATCAAGGGGTTTTAAGGATTTTATGCATCGCCGTCTTTGGCCTACTCAGCCGGTAAGAGTAACGTCATTAGATCGCGAAAAGAAAACCATTTTCTTGAATTGATTACTTGACAACAGCGCTAAACTATTTATCTCTCTTAGTGCCATTTATTTAAACAGCGATCTTACTTCAGTTCACATATTTTTCAATGGCCAAACGATCGTTGACGAACCCTGTAGAGTGGTTTCATGTCTGTCGGGCTCATTATTATCTATGTTTTAGTGGTTAAGTTTTAAATAGGTAAGTGCATTTATTTTTTCCAAAAATGTTAACGACTAAAACTGCAGAACAGAGGGCTTTGCCTACGTTCAGTCCTTGAAAAAATTAAGTTAAAGAACATTTTAGTGATTAATCGTTTCTCATTTATAAATGAATAGACTATAGGCTGCCAGAAGTCTTTTATTGTAAAAGTGGACGCCCAAGAAATTTCAACGTTAGCGAACGGAGAAAAAATAATTCCCATTCCATATCTTTGATTTTGCCACACTTTTCCCCACAAGCAAGTTTGTAAATAACAATTTCTCAAAAAGATTGGTCTAGCTTTACAAATCCTGATTCGAATGTTCACAAAACATTTAAAAACCAAGTAGAAGATTTTCTTTCGGAAAACCCCATATATTAATAGGTTATAAAAATTACCGTGAATGTTAGATAACTATATTAAAACTCCGCAGCAAGTTATGTTCCTGGTAAAAATTCCTGATGTATCTCTATTACTGATTATAGTAATTATTTTCTCCTTAAGAAGGAATGCAAAGCTAGATTTGATTAGTTAAGTAGGAAACTAGTCTGGTAATTTGTACAGTATATTTTTACGAGCAAATTTCTTGATTTAAATCAATTTCATATAAAAAAGTATTTTTGGCTTTTTTTTCCTAATCTAAAAAATAATAATAGGACTGTCTTTTATATTTTTCATAAAGAAACATAGAGGGCGACACTGATCGAATGTCGTTACTGAAACTTAACCTCAATCTTTACCTAACCTAAATTCAAAACATCACTGCGGTACATATAGTTTTATATGTGGCCCTGATTGGTTCAGTGGGCGAAGTGTCCGATTGCCAATCAGAGGGT
This sequence comes from Aspidapion aeneum, assembly GCA_963576565.1. NCBI lineage: Eukaryota > Metazoa > Arthropoda > Insecta > Coleoptera > Brentidae > Aspidapion > Aspidapion aeneum. Next base: position 102,866,222 of record OY755039.1, read on the forward strand.
GTGTGGTTCGAATCCCATGCCTGCCACTACAAACTCGAACCTACTCTCCGTTTGTGAATACAGATTTACCGGAAGTAGGGGTAAAGCCTGTCTTGGACGAAGTTTGGGCATCAACGAAGTAGGCAAAGTTGATGATGAATACATGATGGTGGTTCGGAAGTCACGTTAAGCCGGTGCTCCCGTGTTAAGAGCGTAGATGGCGCTAGCACGATAAAGACCCCTCTGTTCGACAAAGAGCATCAGGCAAAATTAAATCCTCTATGAGAAAAGAAAATTGCCTATCATGGGAGTCTATATGTATATGAATGTGAGTGTGTTGTGATTGACCAAATCAGAAATCAGAGCATTAGGTTGCAGACTGTGGCTAGATGGCCTTCGATGCATAGGCCAACCAAACCGAAATAAATGAATGAATGAATATAGTTTTATAGCTACAGTAAATTTTAAGTTAATAAATCAGTCAAAAAATGGAATTAAATCGAGAACAGTTTCAGGCTATAATTTTGTGCTTTCAAAGCAAAATATCTGAACAAAAATGCCTTGCCGAGTTGATTTCCGTTTTCGGTAATGAATAATGAACCACATCAGTCGACAGTTTCTTGTTGGTATGGAGAACTCGAACGTGGACGGATTCGCCTTAGCAACGATGCAAAGCCTGGTGCACCAAAAACGGCTGTCACCCAGAAAAACATCGATCCTGTGCGCATGGTCAGCAAGGAAGATCGAAATGACATATCGCAAGATTGAGGCTCTATTTGGGATTTCAAAGACCTCAATTCAAAAAAATTATCATTTAAACGTTCCTGTCAGAACAATATCAACGGATATAGCTATTAAAGAAAAATATGGGAAATCCGGTACGTGACACATCTCAGCTTTTTTGACATTTTTAAAATATCTGTGTTTTGTTTAACGACAAGTCTTGTTTTTTCCAGTTTTTTTGTTAAATTTCTTTACTTTTTTGGCCGCTACCTTTAAATAGTAAATAAATTATATCTTTTTTTGTAAATTATACTTTAAAATAAGTTAAGAGTAATATAAAACTATATATTTTGAAAAAAAAATTACCAAACCAAAAAGATATCGTTGTTTTTATCCTTTGGACGCCGCCATATTGGACAGTAATAGACAAATGTCATTTATTATGAAATATTTAAAATTGGCAATCCTTACCTATAATCGATATATTGCATGGGCAATACTAGTTGTGTCAAACAAGAACGAAAAATAACTTTTTATCTGAATTTCGGCGCCCATCAAAAATTGTTAAAAATCAAATTGTAAATTTTTATACATTTTTACAACATTTGGCTTACCAGTGATAAAAGCCAAAACATTTTTTAGTTTTTTTTTTTCCTCATTTGGTAACCGTGACTCTTTCGCCGACACTAAGGCCGCCATTTCGGAACGCCTAATTGCACGGGTCATCGGCCACCTTTGGAACCCCAGACCGGGTATTTTTTTTATCCGGTCCTTTTGTCCCTTAGAATGGCCTACCGACTGAAGGAGTGTGTAACAAAGTCCGCCTTCACGAGATATCCGACCTCATCCGGCCTGGTTACCGGCGTGAATGAAGGGGTAGGACAATATTACATTTTACACTCCCCAGGAATCCTATAAATGTCTGCCGCACCCGACCTCGGCAACCGACGGGGATCGAACCCGCCACTGTAGCAAGCGAGAATCCTTAACTCACTCGTGTTCAATGCGCGAACGCACTGAGCCACCACGGCTACACTCACATTTTTTAATAAAAATTTGATTTCGTGTACAGGTTATAAACGTCTCGTTTATTTTTGACTTATTAAGGCCATCTTTGGTTCGGCTGGGAAACTTTTTTTTTTCGGTAGGTTTAAAGAGCTGCTAGTGGTTTTAATATGAGGCATTAAAAATAAATATCGTACAAAAATAACGAAAATATCGAAGAAAAACCACTTTTTATAAATACAGCTGCCATTTTGTTTTAAAGTGACAGGTGTATTTTTTTTACATTTTTAAATAAAGTAGATCCCACTTAAAGTAAATTTATCAAAATTATTTTAATTTCTGTTAAAATAGGGAATTCATCTTTTTTCTTAAACTTGGCAGCCGCCATCTTGGATTATAATGCCGGAAAATCGGGAATCCTCGCATGAAAATTTAGCTTTTGGTGTTAGCTGCTACTATGCCAAATATAAAAAAAATATACCCTTTGTGCAACTCTTTCTTGAAATACCCTACAAATTTACTCTACTATTATCAGAACCCAGGAATTAAGCGCACAGAAAAAATAGCGCAAAAAAAAAAGAACTGAAGGAAGAAATCGCTTATGGAAAAAAGCACATGGAAAAAGCTCACAGAGGAAAAACTTACACAATAATAACTCAAAAGAAATGGTCTCTACATCTTGATTCACCGAATCCAAATACGGGGTTGTTTTATCGTTAGATCCTCAAAATTTCGAATACCAGTTTGCAAAACACAATTTCGGAGATTTACTTTGTAAAGTAACGATGACATCATTCAAAAAATTTTCTATATTTTTTAAACAATTTTTTGCAATATTCAAAAATATTAAAATAGTTCACAAATAATAAAAATTCTCCAAGTTTTAAACATTTTGAGAATTTGTAAATTTTTATGAATTTCAAATATTTTAAACTTAAAAAAAAACATTTTTTAAAACTTACATAATTTACAAACTTCAAATATATACAGCGTATGGCATACCTTAGGAGCCATAGTGCAGCTCACAGAAAATGTTCTTTTTGATAAAAAAGTTTATTAAACATGGGGGTCGATCAACACTAATCTCTATATACGATTTTTGAAGTTAGAGGAGTGGTGGAAAAAAGGATTTAGAAAAAAAAAAGAAAATTTGTCTCAGTCAAATGAATAAATTGCTAATGACTATCTTAATTTTTTAATAAAATAACAAGTTAAGGAGATATAGGCTGTCAAACTAACCTCCAAAAATTTATTTAAAAAAATTAATCTTTAATTTTTGCTAGACATGAAAAACATTGCGTTTAATGTGGCATAATAAAAGTTTGTATCAAAAAAATAGTTTTTCCTGAAAAAATTGACCGCCAATTTTTTTTTAAATAATTATATCGCCACTTATACTCTTGTTCTAATACACGACTTTTAAAATATTATTATCAAAAAAGTGTAAAAATCACCAAATTTGATGCTCTGTATCTCGAGAAAAACCCTAAGTTACACAATTTGTATATTACCCTATTTTTGTCAGCAAAATTAAGATGATCAGGTAACCAGTAACAGTAGGTAGGTAACATTCTAAATCTAAAGACTTTATTATTGTTCCATACGTCAAAACTTTTCTTTGATTGAATTTTCTGAGCGCAGTTTAAATATGTGCGTTTTATCCTGTGTAACGGGTTTTCCTGTGCGAATATTTCCTTTTCGCTTTTTTCATTTACGGTCACCGTTTCAACATTAACCCCCCAGACTTTTTTTTCAGAACCGCCGTTGATCTAATTTTCTAATTTCGTTCTTTTCCAACAGGATTTATGTTAGGTCACAGTGCCCTCCAAAAACTAGACAACAAACAGTATTTTTAATTGATTAATTTAAAAAAGTTAAATCTATCCCTAAGACATGTTTAGTTCTTTTAGCTCACACATATACTATACTATAGTAGTGTGAGCTATGGTGATCCTAATTTTTTCGAGTAAAAAAAAGTTGCTCCGATTTTAAAAATTTTTATATATCTTTGCGTTTCAGATGATTTTGAAACTTTTTTGTCGCGCCGTCTGTCTGTCTGTCTGTCTGTATGTCTGTATGTCTGTATGTCTGTATGTCTGTATGTCTGTATGTCTGTATGTCTGTATGTCTGTATGTCTGTATGTCTGTATGTCTGTATGTCTGTATGTCTGTATGTCTGTATGTCTGTATGTCTGTATGTCTGTATGTCTGTATGTCTGTATGTCTGTATGTCTGTATGTCTGTATGTCTGTATGTCTGTATGTCTGTATGTCTGTATGTCTGTATGTCTGTATGTCTGTATGTCTGTATGTCTGTATGTCTCTATGTCTGTATGTCTCTATGTCTGTATGTCTGTATGTCTGTATGTCTGTATGTCTGTATGTCTGTATGTCTGTATGTCTGTATGTCTGTATGTCTGTATGTCTGTATGTCTGTATGTCTGTATGTCTGTATGTCTGTATGTCTGTATGTCTGTATGTCTGTATGTCTGTATGTCTGTATGTCTGTATGTCTGTATGTCTGTATGTCTGTATGTCTGTATGTCTGTATGTCTGTATGTCTGTATGTCTGTATGTCTGTATGTCTGTGTCTGTATGTCTGTATGTCTGTATGTCTGTATGTCTGTATGTCTGTATGTCTGTATGTCTGTATGTCTGTATGTCTGTATGTCTGTATGTCTGTATGTCTGTATGTCTGTATGTCTGTATGTCTGTATGTCTGTATGTCTGTATGTCTGTATGTCTGTATGTCTGTATGTCTGTATGTCTGTATGTCTGTATGTCTGTATGACTGTAAGTCTGTATGTCTGTATGTCTGTATGTCTGTATGTCTGTATGTCTGTATGTCTGTATGTCTGTATGTCTGTATGTCTGTATGTCTGTATGTCTGTATGTCTGTATGTCTGTATGTCTGTATGTCTGTATGTCTGTATGTCTGTATGTCTGTATGTCTGTATGTCTGTATGTCTGTATGTCTGTATGTCTGTATGTCTGTATGTCTGTATGTCTGTATGTCTGTATGTCTGTATGTCTGTATGTCTGTATGTCTGTATGTCTGTATGTCTGTATGTCTGTATGTCTGTATGTCTGTATGTCTGTATGTCTGTATGTCTGTATGTCTGTATGTCTGTATGTCTGTATGTCTGTATGTCTGTATGTCTGTATGTCTGTATGTCTGTATGTCTGTATGTCTGTATGTCTGTATGTCTGTATGTCTGTTTGTCTGTATGTCTGTTTGTCTGTATGTCTGTATGTCTGTATGTCTGTATGTCTGTATGTCTGTATGTCTGTATGTCT